>CAIGRB010005182.1:23278-47471 GCA_903798255.1 Fraxinus quadrangulata | reverse complement strand
ACAGTAACATTTCCTCTGAAAGTGACAGGGAATTGAGTGCAAATAGAAATTAAAGGGTGTATTTGATTTTAAAATGGTCACGTAATAATTGTACATGCTGACCACTATAATAAAGAGCCAGCTACACTAAGGACAGGAAATGAACACAACTCGTACATTGGACCAATACCGTACACCAAACACACACATGAATTTGTATTGCGGGATATGAGGTTTCCAAGAAATTAACTAACAATCATGTTACATGTACATCATTATTTACATTTTATCATATAATAACATATCATTGGATAGTTTTTAAAAAAAAAAAACAATTTTCGCTCCAATCCTTTTTTAACAACACATCAAAGTAAATGCATTCTTAATTTCTAGATTCAATAATCTAGTTTATACATTCAATAGAATGCTAGTTTGTGCTGCAAAATTAACAATGTCGGCACACATTTGTTTTTCATCAAGCCACGACAGGGGATGATAATTTTATTAATGCTGAGGGGACAAAAACCCGACATTGACACATGAAAAAGAATCGAAAAGCTTAAGAAGTCAAAATGCACATATAGCATACACTCATGCATGCAACCATTAAGCTAATTCATGTAAAAGTTTAAGCCCTTATTAGTTGGGATTAAAATAAGATTTTTAGTAGATTTTGATAAAAGTTAGGTAGTTAAATGTTGTGGATCCTACGAAATATGTAATTAAAATTAATTATCGAGATTGACTTAGATTAAAATTTATATTTTAATCCTCTACCAAATAGGGGCTAAATCTATTAGTGAGAATATACAACATGATTCGTCTTTTTGAGCAAATGCTTGATACATGCACAATTTTAATATAACACTGCGACAATTTTAATATAACAATTTTAATACAACAACACGACTTGAACTTTGGTCTTTTACCTTCTTTGATACGAGATTTCGATGTTAAATCATTTTATCTAAAAATTTAAATTATTAGAGATTGGATGTATGCTAATTTAAATTTTGTCTTCAGAAAGGACACACTTGAAAATAAGCCCATGTTTGACAATCATTATTCGGTAAAAATGATGTTTTGAATATGATTTTTAGGAAATTTGTGGTTGAAAAGTATGGAAAGATTTTGAATTTACGTGCTGGACATTTTATTGTGTGAATATTTGATTAAAAATGAGTAAGTAAAAAAAAATTTCAAATAATGGTCGGGCTAAATATCCATGGAGGTTGATAGTGGTTAGATTTGAGGCAGTAATATGAGCAAAGAATTCATTTCTTCCGCATTTATTCTTCTGCCATTTTTCGATAGCTGGGCATCAAATGTCATGTTCTACCTAATTAGGAAACGTACGGGACCATTGAAAGAGAATGAATTGAAACATTGTCCTAAGATATGTGACTTTGCTAGGTGTACATCCTTGGCGTACAATGAAAATAATAATCCTCTCACATGGGTGGAGCCCGTGGTTAGCATTCAATATCTGTAATTAAAGTTTCAATTGGAAGAATCTCGTGTTCTTGATCTCCTTGTTGGAAATTGGTTTAGAAGATTGAAATTTTGGTTAAGTGTCAAAATCAAAAACTTGGAAAAGTGACTTTCGTGTCAATTTCGGTCAAATATTCGGACTTGATGCGATGATCAAATTACAAAAGTAAATAGACCAACTTGTTCTACTCGTCGAGTAGATCGTCATAGTATATTTGAAATCTTAAAACCAATTCCGGATGAATGAGAAATTGCGGTCCAAATTTAGAAAGAAAATAGAGGAAACTGTCTGAAAATTTGACTAAGACTGTTGCTAGCATATAGCTGGACTGTCGCTCAAATGATAGACCAGCTAGCTTGAGCAATAGGCCAGCGACAAGCTAGCGAAAATGTCTCTAGTACTTTCGTTCGAGTGAGGAGATGACGACAGGCTAGTTACAGCGAATCGTGCAACCTTTTGTAAGAGTTGTTGAGCTTGAGGCACGACATTTCATTCACAACCTCTCATCCTCTATATATATGACCCATTGGACATCTCTTATGCATCCTATATAATTATATATCACTATGTACATAATATATTGAATAAAACACTTCATCAAAAGTGATTTCTTTGCATAAATCATAAGTTCGGTAAAGAGAATTCCGTTCTTGTTCGTTGGTCTAAGCCATTTGAAGTGCTCATATGGCTCGACGTGGTCGTTGTATCTTGAGAGATAATTGTCGAAAAATCATTAGCACCGATGCGGGGCAAATCCATCTTAATCATAAGTTCGGTAAAGAGAGAATTATGTTCGAGTTCGTTGGTCTAAGCCATTTGGAGTTCTCCTATGACTTGACGTGGTCGTTATATCTCGGGAGATGGTTGCCAATAAATCGTTAGCACCGATGCAGGGCAAATCCATTTTAAGGATAAAGTGTTCAACATTTGCCTCGGCCAATCGCATCACTTACATTTCTTCTTTTCTTATATTTCTCATTTCTGATTTCATTTATGTTTGATTTCAGAATATTGTTAATCTTAGTTATATATTTATATTGCAAGGTTCAACAACATGTTTTCATTCAAATGTGGAAAGTGCTGAGTCCATATTCATGTATTCGGATTCGATTAATCATTAAGTTGTCTTCTCAACTATTTTGATAAGTCGCATTGTGTTTCGATTTCATTAGCATATAAACGGTGTGTTTGTTGTGAATGTAATATGCACATTATCGGTGTAATATTCCTAACACTCCTTAGTCTTGTTCTTGGATTTGTGTACATTTTTTGGCAAGTGAGAACTTTAAAGCCTGTATGGAATCAATATTCATGTCAGCCTTCTTACTTAAATTTGGTTAATCCAAAATAACTCAAGAAATTTGTTGTGAAATGTATTTTTTATGGAGATGTTTGAGCCCCCATTTTTTTACAAAAATAAGTTTTGTAATAGTGACTTTTTTGAAAATGTGTGGTTAAAATGTAAGGAAAATTTTTGAATTTACGTGCAAAATATTTTATTTAGAGAACGTGCCATTAAAAATGAATTTAGAAAAATAATAATTTTTCAAATAATGGAGATCAAACATGGGTTTATCTGTTGCACCTACTTGCGCTACGACAAATTATGCCCTTGTTTGGGCTCCATTTTAATGAGAATTTGAGGAAAAATATATTTTGAAATAATTATTTTTTGGGGAATGCATTAAAAAAAAATTTAAAAATTAATTTGCGTTTACTATTATTTTATGAAGGATTATATGATTGAAAATGAAGTTTGAAAAAATGGAGCCAAACATGGCTATGTTTTCTTAATATATTTGGAATCAACCATGTGAAGCTCTGGGATTTAATGAGACAGTTTCATCAATATTTTGTACATGTCCACAAATTCTTGATAGTGACTTTTGATTATCAACGGAAAGATAATATAGGCCATGTTTGACCCCTATTAAATTTTAATTAATTTTTTTTTTCTTTTTTTTTCATCAATTATACATTCTATCAATAAAATAATATTACACATAAAGTAAAAAATTCTCCTTACTTTTTAACCACATATTCTCCAAGAAATACTATTCCAAAATCAATTTTTTTCAAATAATGAAGCTCAAACAAGGGCATAATTAGGACACGTTGTAAATAGTGCGTCAAGAATAATATCGAAATATTTACTTGCTACAAGTTACACTTATTTGCAATTGATATTTTCAACTGATCTTACAGGAGATTTGTAAATTGAGTTAGGCTTTGACAGCCCGCCTATATAGACAAGTCTCAACTTGCTTTACACCTCCACTCGAAAGCAAGTGAAGAAAGATGGAAAGTAAGCAACTTCGTTTAACTGTTAGAATTTTAAATTATTAATATTGACACGTGACAATCCTTGAGATTAGAAGTTTATTTTCAACATGGGGTCACTTATAAGAGTGCATTTGATTGTCAATATTTTTTATGAAAAATGTATTTTTCACTTAAATTTCTATTTTGGTGCTGTTTGATTGACATTTTTTTCATGGAAAATATTTTCGTACTTTTGGTCACATGATCATAGTTTCCTCAAAATCAAAGAAAATATTTTCTTTAGGGGGACATGATTTTATTTTTTTAGGAAATTCACTCTCTCTTTCTCTCTCTTATTTATCCTCTCTTTCTCATTTACCCACAAATAAAAAATGCACAAGTATAATATTTTTAGGTTGAAAATTAATCAATCAAACACATTTAATTAATAATTTACATACAAATAAGTTCTAGACAATTAAATTATTTAAAATTTATTTTATTTCCATACAAATTTTATGTTCGCAATCAGTACCCTAAAAATTTGTTAAACAGAAAGTAAAACCTACAATAAATTACTCATTCATATATCTGTTAATTATTAGTTAATTTCCTTGACCATTTATGGTCAGCAGAAATATTGCCTCGTTATTACCAATTTAGCTAGTAATTACAGCTTGAAAATTAAAGAAAATGACTTTAGATCCCCATTGTTTCCAAGATATCAAGGGATATGATTAGATTCATTTTTAATTTATTAAACTACCACATTTAAAAATAAAAAACTTTAAAAAGAAAGAACTTATTTATATTCAAACCCCCTTCACAAACCATTCGCATTATTTTTATGCCAAGGCCTAAAATATGGAAAATATCATATTGAATCCCTGTATCCAAAATTTTAAGTTGGAAATTGGGTTAAATATTCGAGTTGTTATTGAATTTTCACAATTGTTTCTTAATTACAATTGAACTTTAATTCGAGTTGTCACGGAATTTTTTTCAGATGTTTATCAGTTGCCATTAATTTTTTTAAAAAATTCGAGTTACTAATTTATCATAATGTTATCCCTTCTGTCACTATGTCACTCGCCATTTTGAAAGTTTTATAATATTTTCCATCCATCATTTTGTCTATCATGTAATTCAATCTGTTAACTTTTAAAATGGCGAATGATAAGGTAACGGATGGAATAATATTTTGGTAAGTTTAATGAGATATTGGAAAACTTTTAAAGTCCAATGACAACTTGGAAAGCATTTGGAAAAAGTAGAGTGACGATTCGAAAACTCTTGAAGTTCAATAGAAATTGGGCAATATCTAGAAGAGTTTAGTGCCAATTGATATATTTAACCCTTAAAAATCAAGAAATCTATATTTTAAATATTCTATTGGACTTTATGTTTTTGGATGTTCAAATGCTATATATATGCTACATCCAATCGATGCCTATCCTTTTGTAGTCCATGTGTGGAGTACAAGATAATACACAAAACTTCTCCAGAATTATGCCATCTCCAACTACTACGTTACTTCCCAGGTATTTACAACAGGAAGAAATTCTGGCACAAGAATGTAAAACCTTAATCTCCACTTTACCCAAAGAAAATGGATGGGTTGCCTCTCATCTCTACAAATATCAAGGTTTTTGGAATACACCAAGGCACCTTCAAGGAATCATGACCTGTCAAGAACATTTTGAGGCTCGGGATTCTGATGTTTTCCTTGTTACAACTCCAAAATCAGGGACAACCTGGTTGAAGGCAATCATGTTCACCTTAATGAATCGAATGCAACATCCCATTAATCAAGAACACCCTTTATTCACCAAAAATTCACACGATCTTGTGCCATTCTTGGAACTTAAACTCTATGTTGATAATCAAATCCCTGATCTTTCCTCCCTTAACTCTCCCAGGCTGTTTGCAACCCATATACCTTTTTTTTCCCTTCCAAAATCTGTGCATGATTCTTCATGCAAGTTTGTTTATCTGTGTAGGAACCCAAAGGACATTTTCGTGTCCCTTTGGCACTTCACTAACAAGTTAAGGCTTCGAGAAATGGGAAGTAATTCACTCGGAGAGACCTTTGATATGTTCTGTAGAGGAGTGACTATTTATGGACCCTTTTGGGACCATGTGTTAGACTATTGGAAAGAAAGCATGGAGAAGCCGTATAAGGTACTATTTTGGAAGGCAATTTTAATTGTTTATATTGGTTTCAACTGATGTGCATTTTTCGGATGAATTCAATTTTTATCATTGAAGGCCTCATTCGTGCACAAGATTTTAAATTCATAATTTGATACTACGTTCAGCCACTATCTAAAATTTATAATATTAGTGCTAGAATTTGGGTGTGGCCCGGATTCACTTTGAAATGCTATTTGGGAATCATATTCGAAGTCTATTTGACAATTCTAGTTGAAATTTAATTTAGGAATTCAATTGAGAGGAATTTTCAGCGCATTCCCGCTCATTGAGCGCTCGTCTCCTACTCGAGCACTCAAAACAAGAGTGCTAGCACTCGCTTGGTGGCAACTTACTGCTCAAGCGGCAGAGTCATCGCCTGCTTGGCACCTGCCTAGCGCTCAAGAGGCGGTTCTTCCGGCTAAGGCTCATTTTTCAGTTTTAACGTGTTTTTAGTATTATTTTTCATCTATAACTCTATTTCTAGGGTTTGAAACATTTTCCTATTATAGTTAGCTCTTTGTTGTGATTTAGACAAGTTAAATATTATCGTGTTCTTTATATTATTCTCAATATGTTAGTGAATTATTCCCTCCTCTGCCAGTTATCTTTTGTTCTTCTATGATTTACTTTATATTGTACCATATATTTGTCTTCATATCACAACAAACTGGTATCAGACATCGGGGGCGATCCCACGACCATACGTTCAAGCTTGATCCATTAGGTATTCTGGTGTCTACTTTATTCTCAACAAATTAGTATCAGAGCAAGGTTCGATCAGGTTAAAAGCTCAACTTATTTTTTGTGATGACAACCATGAAGTATGGAATTCTACTTTTGGATTGCAGCATAAGATTTTCATCGTGATAGATATATATATACGAGCAATATTTGCTGAAATGGATTTGAATGATAAGTTGTTTGGATTTGATAAGATGTCCACAACTTAGACACTAAAGGAGAATAATGTAGGGATCGAAATGCCTTATTACAGATTT
This sequence comes from Fraxinus quadrangulata, assembly GCA_903798255.1. NCBI lineage: Eukaryota > Viridiplantae > Streptophyta > Magnoliopsida > Lamiales > Oleaceae > Fraxinus > Fraxinus quadrangulata. The sequence continues at coordinate 40,547 of CAIGRB010005182.1, read as the reverse complement.
TTCTTCATCTTTCGAATAATATTCTTTAGGACATCTAGAAGGAGAAGACCGTTGCTGCATCATGGTTAAAATTATAGTAATTATGCATGACGAAAAGTCTAACTAACAAATTACATTTGAAGCAGTGTCTATAATTTCATCGTACCTTGGAGGTTAAATTACCTACTTGTTTCTAGAAGATTACCTACTTGTTTCTAGCAGTGTCTAGAAGGAGAAGACCGTTACATTTGACGGAAGGTACATCCCTTGAAGATTACCTACTTGTTTCTAAGAAAATCATTGCTGATTTAGAAACCTTAGAGGTTAAATATGATGAAGAGGATTTAGGTTTGATTTTGTTATGTTCGTTGCCTGCTTCATATATGTCTTTTAGAGATATAACCTTATATAGTCATGACACTCTTACCATTGAAGAAGTTTATGGTGCTCTATTTTTAAAGGAGAAGATGAAGCATCTTATTGGATTTGAGGTTGATGGAGATGACCTTATTGTTGATAGTGGTTATGTGAGGGGCAAATTACGGTCTAACTTCAATAATAAAATTTGTAATTATTGTAAGAAGAAGAGGCACGTGATAAAGAATTGTTATAAATTGCAAGATAAAGAAAAATTGACTACAGCTAATAAAAAGGGAAAGCATGATATTTCAAGTGGAACAAGTATCACAAAAATTTTTCATGATGATGGAAAACTTTTGATTTTTTTGACGACGACTCCAAACCTAATGAAGATTGAAATCTTGATACAACTTCCACTTTTTATATGTGCTTTAATTGGATTAGTTTTCTACACTGAAACAGTTTTGAAAGGTATTATGGTAATGGGTAATAATACACCTTGTAGGATAACTAGCATTGAATGGATCAAAATTAAGATGTTTGATGGGATTGTCATAACATTTGATGCTGTGAGACATGTTCCAGATTTGAAGAGAAAAGTTATCTCTTTGAGTACTCTTGACTTGAAAGGGTACAATTTTATCGAAGAAGATTGAGTCCTGAAGGTTAGTAAAGGTGTCCATGTTGTGATGATGTGATAGAGAATGTCCCAATTATATGTCTTGCATGGTTCTATAGAATCTTTAAAGATCAATCATCAAAATTTAGGCACTCGGGTAGATTTTGAATTTGGTTTAGTTTGAGGTCTACATTGAAGAATACATTTCGGTCAAATTCTTTAGTTATGGATAATTTCACTTTACCACCATTATTAAGGGTACTATCGTATTCAATTGCTAGATATAGACTTAGGGAAATATTAGGCCTCCCATAGGTATGAGGATGTTGATTTAGTTTTTTTTCTTTGAATGTGGTTGAAGGTATTCATTCTAACGAATAACTTTCTATTGAAGCAGTTAGTTGTGATGATTCTGTTATACGACTTGTTTATGCTTTATTTGGAGACTATTAAATTATTTGTAATATTTTGTTGCTCATGAGAATAATTCAAGCAACTTTAATGTCCAAGGTAATCTTGTTGAGTAATGTTTGGAATTCAGTTGATATTCAATTATTGAATTTGCCCTAGTTGGGTTTTCTGGTAGACGTGGAGAATTTTTTCAGTTGTAAATTTTGATGGAAAATTTTGTTTGGGGTTTTTGATGAATAGTTAAGTCTATTCCTTGAAGTGGAGTTTGTCTTCATGTGGAAAATTTTGAAATTTTTTTCATTTTAGTAAAATTCGTGTCAAGGTAGAGTTTGTTAAAATTATGGCGTGACTCGAATTCTATTTGAAATGTGATTATGGAATCATATTCGAAGTTTATTTGACAATTCTAGTTGAAATTCATTTTGGGAATTCAGTTGGGAGTTCGAAATTTGTATTGGACTTGAAGCAGTAATAAATGGACAATGGAGGAATTTTCGGCACATTTTCACTTACTGAGTGCATGTTCCTGCTCGAGCGCTCAAAATATGAGTGCTAGCTCTCGCTTGGCACCAGCCTCCTGCTCAAGTGGTGGAGTCACCACCCGCTTGTAGTAAATTTTTTTTCATTGTAGTAAAATTCGTGTCAAGGTAGAGTTTGTTAAAATTATGGCGTGACCCGAATTCTATTTGAAATGTGATTATGGAATTATATTCGAAGTTTATTTGACAATTCTAGTTGAAATTCATTTTGGGAATTCAGTTGGGAGTTCGGAATTTGTATTGGACTCGAAGCAGTAATAAATGGACAATGGAGGAATTTTCGGCACATATTCACTTACTGAGTGCCTGTCTCCTGCTCGAGCGCTCAAAATATGAGTGCTAGCTCTCGCTTGGCACCAGCCTGCTGCTCAAGTGGTGGAGTCACCACCCGCTTGGCACTAACCTAGTGCTCGAGCGGCAATTCATCTGGCCCCGACCTTTTTTACCTTTTTTTATGCATTTTCAGTATTTTTTTCCATCTATAATTCTATTTTTAGATTTTGAAACATTCCATATATAAAGTTAGCTCTTCATTATGAGTTAGACAATATTGTAAACATGTTGTAGTTTGATCCAAATTCCATGTGATTTTATATTTGATTGATTAGAGGAAGTCTAACGTACTTGGGTTTGAAGAATCCTAACTTGTGGAGATCAAATTTCATTGATAATTATGAGTTTGGCTTGGAAAATGATTCTTGGAAGGCACAAGGTAAGTTTTGGCAAACCTACCTGAGACCTAGCGCCTAGGCGCCATCATCGCTATGCCTAGGCGCCCGAAAAATTGAAGCAGAACAAAGAGGACAGAAACCTAGAGCCTGGCGCTGGGATTGGAGCTCCCAGGAGCTGGACACAGCACCTAGGTGCCCCGAGTGGCAGTTCTTCAACGTTTTTCTCCGTTTTTCGTGTTTTATCCAAAATTTTGGAACTTCTTCTCCATCTATGACTCCAATAAGAGGGTCTATAAATATAACTGTATTGTATTAACATCAAAATTAATATAGAGCATTGTAGATTATTCTCTTGAGATTCAACAATATATTTAGAGAGTGATTGCTTAGATTTCAATTGAGTTTATTGAAATTTTGAATTGTAAACACAAAACTATTGATTATAGTGGATTGTTCTCCGCTACCCGTGGATTTTTCCGAATTGGGTTTTCACGTAAATTCTCGTGTTCTTGTTTTCTTCTTTATTTCTTCATTATTTGTCATATCATGCGATCAGTTTCATAACAAGTGGTATCAGAGTGTAAGATTGATTGTTCTGCATGGCATCAATGAAGTTTGATATTTCTTTATTAGATAGAAACACGAGATTTATATTATGACAAGTAAAGATGCGAGCGGTGATGTCACAGATGGATTTGGAGGAAGCCTTGCTTGGCTTTGATAAGATGCCGTCTACTTGGACGCATGATGAGAAACGGCGTAGGGATCGAAAAGCCCAATCTCAGATTCATCTACATCTCTCAAATCAGATTCTTCCGGATGTTCTTAAGGAGAATAGTGACGCTGCGTTGTGGTTGAAGTTGGAGCAACTTTGCATGACAAAGAGCTTGATCAGCAAGCTACAATTGAAACAACGCTTGTATTCTCACCGAATGGCTGAAAGTACATCATTGGATGATCACTTAACTATGTTCAAAGAAATCATAACAGATTTGGAGACATTGGAGGTTAAGTATGACGAGGAGGATTTGGCTTTGATGTTTTGGTGTTCACTACCACCATCATATATGACTTTTAAAGACACTATTCTCTATAGTCGTGATACTCTCACCGTGGAAGAGGTCTATGATGCTTTATTATCTAAGGAGAAGATGAGGCATCTTGATGGAGGATCTGTAAATCATGTTGAAGGCTTGGTTGTGCGTGGGAGACAACAAGATAGGAACCTTGATAGAAATATGAGGGGCAGATCGAAGTTTAGACATGCTGAGAAGACATGTCACTACTTTAAGAATAAGGAGCATATTAGAGCTGATCGCTACGCCTTGAAAAATAAAAATAAAGTTGCTGGTGCAAATGAGAAAGTGAAGCAACCTGGTAATACAGCGGAGGCTGATATTGTGGAAGATGAGCAAAGTGGTGGAGAGCTTCTTGTGATTTCTGATGGAGATAATAAATCTAGTGATGAATTAGTTCTTGACTCGGCTTGTACTTTTCATATGTGTCCTAACAGGGACTGATTTTCTACATATGAAGAAGTTTCGAGATGTGCTGTGATTATGAGAAACAACGCGCCTTGCAAGATTGCTGGAGTTGGTACAGTTAAAATCAGGATGTTCGATGGAATTGTCAAAATACTTACAGATGTAAGACATGTTCCAGAATTGAAGCGAAATCTCATATCTTTGAGTACACTAGACTCAAAGGGCTACCGATACATTGGTGAAGGTAGAGTTTTGAAGGTGAGCCGGAGAGCTCTTGTTGTCATGAAGGGGCATAAAAACTCTATACAGATGTACATTTTGCATGGTTCCACTGTGATTGGGGATGCAGCAGTTTCTACTTTTTCTTTGACGGATGATAAAGTTACAAAACTTTGGCATATGAGAATGGTAAATTGAGTAAAAGAGGACTTCTTGATGGGCAGAAGACCAGCAAATTGGAATTTTGTGAGCATTGTGTCTTCGGAAAATAGAAGAGAGTTAGGTTCACTAAAGGAAGACACAACACAGAGGGAACACTTGAATATATTCATTCAGACCTTTAGGGACCAGCTAGGATGCCATCTAAAGGAGGCTGCTATTACTTCTTGACAGTGATTGATGACTTCTCAAGGAAAGTGTGGGTATTCTTCTTGAAGCAAACGAGTGATGTGTTTGAGACCTTCAAAGAGTGGAAAACATTGATAGAGAAGCAGACTGGAAAGTAGGCGAAATGTCTAAGCACTGATAATGGGTTGGAGTTTTGTTCAGATGAATTCAATAGCTTCTGCATGGCTGAAGTCATCTTGAGACACTTGACAGCCTGGAACTCCTCAACAGAATGGTGTGGTAGAACAGATGATTAGAACCTTGATGAAAAAGGTTCATTGTATACTTTCAAATTCTGGATTGTCTAAGTCTTTTTGGGCTGAAACTGCTACTACAGCTTGTTTCCTGATTAATCGCTCACCCTCAATTGCCATTGATAAAAAGATACCAGAAGAGGTATGGTCTGATAAACCTTCTTGTTATTCTGAGTTGAAAATATTTGGGTGTTCGACTTATGCTCATGTGGATAATGGAAAGTTGGAGCTTAGGTCTAGAAAGTGCATCTTTCTTGGATATAAGTCAGGGGTGAAGGGGTATAAGCTGTGGTGTCCTGAGACTAAAAAGGTGGTCATTAGTAGGAATGTAATATTTGATGAACTTACTATGGTTTGTAGTTCACCTCTTGGGGATTCCAATAAAATTAAGGAGCATAGTCATTCAACTCAGGTGGAGCTTGGAATTGGTTCAAATGAACAATCAGAGGTTTAAGAACAGTCTACTACAACTGAGTCTAGTTCAGTATTGACAAAAAGTAATATCGTGCCTACACCACCAATACCAAAATATTCTATTGCTAAGGATAGACCTCGCAGACAGATTAGACCTCCACAGAAGTATGGGGAAGCAGATTTGGTTGCTTATGCATTGAGTGTTGCTAAAGAAATTGATTCCACTGAGGAACCTGCTACATATTTAGAGGCAGTCAGTTGTAGTGATTCTAGCAAATGGATGATTGCTATGCAGGAGGAGATGTAGTCTTTAAACAAAAATAACACTTGAGACTTGATGAAATTACCTAGAGGTAAGAAAATGGTTCGTTGTAAGTGGGTGTTCAAAAGAAAAGAAAGCACATCAGGGATTGAAGATACTAGATACAAGGCTAGATTTGTGGCAAATGGCTACATTCAGATTCCTGGTGTTGACTTTACAGATGTGTTCTCACTAGTTGTAAAGCATAGTTCTATTCGAGCGTTACTTGGAGTAGTGGCTCAGAATGACATGGAGCTTGAACAAATGGATGTCAAGATAGCATTCTTATATGGAGAACTTGAGGAGAGCATTTACATGCAACAACCAGAATGTTTCATAGCTTCAAAAAAAGAAGAGACTATGTGTGCTCATTGAAGAAATCCTTGTATAGATTGAAATAGTCATCGAGGCAGTGGCATAAAAGGTTTAATTCATTCATGACTACTCATGGTTTTGATAGAAGTAACTATGATAGTTATGTATACTTCAAAAGGGGAGTTGATGGATCAATTACATATTTGCTATTATATGTCGACGACATGCTCATAGCAGCTAAGGATAAAATAGAGGCCAGAAAGGTAAAATTACAACTCAGCAAGAAGTTTGACATGAAGGACTTGGGTGCAGCAAAGAAAATTCTTGGGATGAAGATCTTGAGGGATAGAAAGGCTGGCAGATTGTATTTGAGTCAAAAGGGATACATTGAAAAGGTGTTTGAAAGATTCAATATGGTGAAAGTTAAGGCTATCAGTACTCCCTTGGCTGCCCACTTCAAACTATCATCTAACTTTTGTCCATAGTCAGATGAAGACATTGATTATATGTCTCTGGTTCCTTACTCAAGTGCAGTTGGTTCGCTCTTGTATACTATGGTTTGTACAAGACCTGATTTGGCACATGCAGTTAGCAGATACATGGCTAATCCTAACAAGGAACATTGGAAAGCAGTACAATGGATCTTCAAATACTTGAGGGGCTCTTCAAATGCTTTTTTGCATTTTGGTAGAAATTCAGATAGGGTTATCGGTTATGTGGATTCAGATTATGCAGGGGATCTTGATAAGATGAGGTCACTTACAGGGTATGTGTTTACCCTTGGAGGCTGTGCTATCAGCTGGAAAGCTACTTTGCAAAATATAGTAGCTTTGTCTACAACAGAGGCAGAGTACATGACTATTACAGAGGCATGTAAGGAGGCTATGTGGTTGAGAGGATTGATTGGTGAAATCAGTGAAGGCTTGCAATTGTCTACAGTTTTCTGTGATAGTCAGAGTGCTATTTTCTTGACTAAGGATTAGATTGAGGTATCATTTTGTGCGTGAAGTAATTGCTCGTGGTGACATTGTAGTGAGCAAGGTTGATACCAAAGATAATCCGGCTGATATGATGACAAAACCACTTCTCATTTCTAAGTTTGAGCATTGCTTAAACTTAATTGGTGTTTGTCATTGATTAGTCCATTGGGGCTTGTTTGGAAGAGGAGAATTGGTGTTTACTTGGTTAAGTGTTTTAATTTCCTTGTGATGGAATTTGGTTTAAAGTGGAGATTTGTTGTAATTTGATCCAAATTCAATGTGATTTGGTATTTGGTTGATTTGACGAAGTCTAAGGTACTTGGGTTTGAAGAATCCTAACTTGTGGAGATCAAATTTTATTGATAATTATGAGTTTGGCTTGGAAGGCAAAAGGTAAGTTTTGGTAAACCTACTCGAGACCTAGCGCCTAGGTGCCATCATCGCGACGCCTAGGTGCTCGGAAAATTAAAGCAGAACAAAGAGGATAGAAACCCAGCACCCAGCGTCTAGGCGCTGCTAAGTGGCGTCTAGGCGCCCCAGTGGCGGTTCTTCCGTGTTTTTCTTCGTTTTTCGTGTTCTATCCAGATTTTTGGACTTCTTCTCCATCTAGGACTCCAATAAGAGGGTCTATATATATAACTACATTGTATTAACATCAAAATTAATATAGAGCATTGATAGATTATTCTCTTGAGATTCAACAATATATTTAGATAGTGATTGCTTAGATTTCAATTGAGTTTATTGAAATCTTGAATTGTAAACACAAAATTATTGATTATAATGGATTGTTCTCCTCTGCCTGTGGATTTTTCCAAATTGGATTTCCACGTAAATTCTTGTGTTCTTGTTTTCTTCTTTATTTATTCATTATTTGCCATATCTTGCGATCAGTTTCATAACAAAACACAATATCTTTGTATTATTTCTCTATATTTTAGTGAATTCTCCTTTCCCCTGCCAATTAACTTTTGTTGTTGTGTGTTTGTGATATTTACTTTATATTGTGCCATACGTTTGTCCTCAGATCACAACAAATTGGTATCAGAGTAATCCGGTATCCGCTTTATTCCAGCAATTAGACAAATTATTCATTTCTATATTGTTTCAGCAGGTATTCTTCTTAAAGTACGAGGACATGAAAGAATACCCAACAGATAATCTTAGATGCATTGCTGAGTTCTTGGGGTGTCCATTTTCCAATGAGGAAGAAGAATCTGGAATGGTGGAACAAATCTTAAAGCTATGTAGCTTTGATACTTTGAGCAACCTGGAAATCAACAGGACTGGGAAGCTGTCATCTGGTGAGGAAAACAAGGCATTCTTCCGTCGAGGTGAAGTTGGAGATTGGAAGAATCATCTTCCGACTGAGATGGTAGAGAAACTGGATCATGTTACTGAACAAAAGTTCAGTGGATCAGGATTAGCATTGTGAGCCTTCACTGGGTATATAGTATCACTCAGCCATAAATTCTGCGTGTTTGCTGGTGATTTTTTCAAAAGAAATGCTGATCCGTGTGTTTGAATCAAATACTAAAGTTGTCTTGAATTGTGTCAGTGCTGTTTGAAATATTAATTGCATCTTTATTTTGATATGGTAACAAACTACATACTAAACTTTATTCTTAGTAAATTTAGAGCGTGAATTTCTTTGTTAGATGCATTGAATCACATAGCTAGTTGTGTACATATTACTAATTAAACTCTCAAATATGGTCATGAATTAGAACAAAGTTATGAAATCGTGAAGTAGTTTTATTGTTTGTAAACAAATTACTTGGTAAGTTTGAGAAAAAAATCAATCTTGAATTTGGTTATAAATAGATATTGCTAGGTCACACATTCCCTTATGTGCAGGATGTAAATCAAATTATTTATAAACTAGGTTGATGGGAGTCACGGGAAGACTAAAGAGGTTTCAATTCTTGGTGCACCAGAGCACAAAGGGAAAGGTGGTTTTATGACATTATTCGAGAAGGTTGATCCTAAGATTCGTCAAATCGAGACAATGCACAGAAATCCAGAAATCAATTTATTGACAATGATTTCGAAAATATGGGTAATTTTGGATATAATCAATGTGGAGGCCACCTTCCTATCAAAGCATTAGGAAATATGCCGACAATGCTTTTGAATACATTCATGAGACAATCACAAAGCTCACTACAACAAAAATGATCTTTAGCAACATATAAAAGACAACATTCGATTGTTGAGTGTTGCTAAAGGTGTCTATTACAACATTCAAATAAGTGAATGTTTCAATTGGTTAATATAATTGAGATTTGGCAACATTTTTTAAATGAATATTACTAATATCGCCTTTTACAACGTTTATTGAATGTTGTCAAAAGTTATTTATTGTAATGTTTATCGGGTGTTGCTAAAAACTCACTATATAGCAACATTTATTGACCGTTGCTAATACTTAGATTTAAAATCTTTCGCAACGCTGGTTTAATGTTGCGAAATGTTTATATTTTTGCGCTATGATTATTTTTGGAATTTCGGGTACATAAGAAATTTATGAGATCTACTTTTAATAACGGGTTCCAAAGAGATCCTACACTACACGTACTATAAGGAATAGTACTAGGGTAAATGAAGTGTAGTTTCACCTTATATATATTGTGTACTCTTCGTATCTATATGGGTTAAGCTTATTATATTGAACCTTTAGTTGGAGATCATTCCAAGGTCTCCTCCTCCCAAGTCTGTAATATGTTTTACTTTTGTTATCAATAAAATATATTATCTTTAAAAACTGTAATAATAGCATTAATTAATTCACACACCTGAAATCTTTGCATAATTTTGGTGGCTCCACTTGGTAGATCCTACACTACACGTACTTAGGTTTTTAAATCTTAAAAATTCGTGGTTTACTCCTGAAATAAAGATGAAAGATAAACAAAACAAAGCTGTTGGATAGAGCTGTTGTAGGCATTTTAGGGATTAAAATTTTACTTGTTTCAATAGAGTAATTCAAATGTACAATACTGGATAGTTAGTTGCGTACATGACATACGTTCCAATATTTAAATTATTAGTATTTTACTATTGTTGCCAATTGGAACATTGAGTTGCAGTTCTTCTCACAATAAAATAATTATTGCTCGTTTTCGAATGTTAGACATTATTATTAATCAATCAAGCCACAAATCATCTCCAAAGATATTGGTAGGTTTGATTTGTACACTTATTCGGACAGTCAACATTGGACATTTGGGAGTCAATTTTATGAAATTACTACTTAATTTGATTGATTATCGATGATGATTTTTGTAGGATAAACGTGATGTTAGATGGATATTGACGAAAAGAAGTGAAAACTAGCCAAGAAGAGCTAAACAGGAAGTTGTAAAAGTTTGGGGACTGAGTTGCAAATCTTCAAACAAAGGATCGATAATTGAAGAATGACATGAATCAAATTTTTAAAATTGAAATTTGAAGGACTCGTGGAAAGTACAAAAGAGGACTCAAGCTAAAAAGAGAGAGAAACTAGGTACCATAGTGAAAATAGTGCAAAATTACACTTTGGGATCGCAACGTGTACTACCATGCAATTGTAAGGTCCGTCCGTATATTTTCAGAGAGCAAATCAGCATAACCATACAATAGCAATGACTATAATCATGCGATCACATGATACAATTCAACATAAAAAATTATGTTTCCTTTTTTCGATTCCAACTCTTTATGGAATGCAATTCTACCTCGTTTGTAACCTAAATTTGGAGGCCTAATTTCGAGATACCAAGATTTAAAGAGAGACCTAGAGGAAAAAACAAAGATACATAACTTTGATACGCAACTTGAGGATTATTGCTTGGATTTGGACTAAGAAGAAGAAGGCACAAAATGAGATTGTCAAGAAGAATTGAAAGGCTTTGAGGAATCAAGACTTCTCCTCTTGTTCTTTCTACAACTAAAATTCGAGTGATGTTTCATTAATCAAAAATCTTTTCTTCAAACTATATAATGCTCAACTAAATTTCAAGTTATGAACCCTTCATTATGATGTTTTAAAGCAAATTTCAAGACTTCAACGTTTTATACCTGTTTATCTTTAAGAATTGTTGTAATTTTTAATGCTTTCAATTAAGTAGGCAATAACTGAATTGAATTGTGATCTTTATTTTATTCGAGAGAAAGAATAAAGTATATAGAATGTGATAACAATCGTTATAAGGTCCGATAAAGGGGATCGACTATCCGTTGCATTATTTAATTGAATGTTCTTATGTTTTAATGCATCATTGCATGATCGTACCCTTCATAAAGATATAGAGATCACATGAGAGGATGGATTTAATTCTATTTTAAAGAGATTGTTTATAAAAAAATAAAAAAAAAATTAAAACATTGTCTTAGATTATTGTTAAAACTGATTAATAAAGAGGGGTTTGAAATCCTATTATGTTTTGCTAATCAAGTTTATTACCGCATTTTAATAACTAATTCGTTTAATAGCTAGATAATTAGGTATAATCAACCAATTAGATTTTTGCTATTCAATTATAGTACCTTGTTTGGTTGAAATTAAAATCCGAATTTTAATTTAAGTGAATGTCAATAATTAATTTTAATCATATATTTCATTTAACCCACAACGTTTCAACCACAGATTTCATCAACTTTTATCAAAATCTACTAAAAATTTGATTTTAATCCTCATCAAAGAGGGGCTAAGTATTAACTAAAAAATGATTGAGTACATGATTCTCAAAGTATTGGTACTTTATTCACTCTCTATTACTTGATTATGATATTGATATTCCAAAAGTACCTTTTCAAAAACCAGGAGAGAAAGATGCATCTTGGATTGACATATAGTGCTACTTATCATATATATTGGGTAATATAGGATTTCTCCGTTCTCTCCCTCGAATGAGATATCCTTTGTTTCATCCAAGAAACATAAAGTAAATTATAAAAATTTTGGAGCGTGTAGGGAAATTAGATCCATTGTTGGGGGATTCACATTATTATTATTATTATTAATTATTATTATTATTATTATTATTATTATTATTATTATTATTATTATTATCATCAATTAGAATAATTTATAGTTGGCTTGGTTGGACTATAAAATGAAGTATCCAGGCCCCATTAAGGGGGAAAAAAAATTAATTGGTAATATATCTTTGATTACTACTTGTATCATAAATTATTCATGTTTTGTATTTGTAAAGAGGGCCTATTTTCAAGTGAGGGACAAATACATTTTTCAACTTGCTGTTTGATCCATCAAGTATCCTCGAGATGTGGTTGAGAACGTGTTCATCAAAGTGGGAAAATTCATATTCCCGATTGATTTTGTTGTCTTGGATATAGAAGAACACTACCACCAATTTTGGGATGACCAGTCATATCAACAAGTCAGAGTCATGGACTTTGAGGTGCATGAGTTGATTTTGAGGGTGGAGGATAATTAAGAAAATACAATGTGTGTACACCATAGCCGATAAATCATCTCACCTCGAGGAGCGTCTAAGGTGGTTGTTGAAGATTAAATAATCATGAAAGTTTCTTATAAAAAATGAGAATCGGTGGAGCAGTTGAAGCCCTCAAGGATGAGAACAAGATGTTTTAAGTTTGGAGAGTGGACAAAGGAGTTCACAAAGCATATAGTTATATTCAACGCAAGGCTGATGAAGCTCGGTTCAAGCCACCATGAGAAATCTCTTCGCAAATTTGAGATAAAGACTATAAATTAAGCATTTGATGGGAGACAACCCATTTTCTCTATCCCTTAATGTATTGCATGTAGTTTGATATGGGCATGACTAGTAGGGGTCCACCCTCCACTTTACATCCATTCAAACCCTCAAAATTTTCGAATACTCCACATGCTCATCTCAATATCGACCCCAACCCTCCACCCTTTAATACTCATTCATCACATAACATACTTAAATCGTAATAAAGGGGCCAATTCACACTTTCACACAGTGTTCAATTCAAAACATCATTAGGTAAGAATTCTTATTAAAATTGGAACTTTTCTTGTTTTTGGGCATTTCTCTTCGAAATTTTAGATTGGATTATGATTAAGATGGTTGGAATTAGGAATTGCTGGTTTTTTTGGTATATTTAAGATGAAATTTTTTTGCTTGAATCCATTTACCCAATGCACTCGATTTTAAGGCATTTCAACATGCCCACAAGGTGTTTGGTGAAATGTTCCAACTAGGTTTAGGGTGAATTTCGAGTCTTGTACGCATAATTTTGCATTTCCATTGCAAATCACGATTATATTCACTAGACGCACTCTACACAAAGAAGATCTTCATTCCCTATTTTTGGCCCATATTTCCGTCCCCTTCCGTTCACTCACTTCATAATCCTTTTGAAATTTATCGTGCTTCATGGTGAACATGCTTATCATATTTTCACGTGCCGCTAGTTTCATGTCATCTATCTTATCTGTAAGGACAATGGAATCCAAAAGGATAACACCATCGTCAACGAAGAAAAGGAGAGGGAAAGCCTCTAGTTTCGCCTCCACCATCTTACATACCCGGCTAGTCTTTGCACCCTGTGTTATTTTTTTTCCTTGTGATTTCTACTTACATACATTGAGGGAAATGTATGTTATAAGTTTTGGGGTTGTTGCCTCAAAATAATATCTTTTTATAATAACCGATATTTTGTGTGATTTGATTGTTGTGTACTTACATATTATCGTTTTCCTATATATATATATATATAAAGAAAATTGGGAACACAAAAAGATTTTTATTTGTTTATTATGTTCTTGAATGAGTTGGATAGCCTTATTGAATAATGATGATATTATTGGAATTACTTGTGCTTTGTAAATTGCTAACTTGGATTATTTTGAAACTTATCTTTTTTAGACTTTGCTACACTTTGAGCACGATAGTCCTCTTAGTCATTGTATATATTTGAAGTAGTTACATGAAAAGATATAGGTTAAACAAGCTTGAATGTATGTTCAAGAAGAATGTGATTAAAGTATAGGAAGAAGCGGCTTGTATCATAATTTTAACAAATCAAAAAACGATGTACAACAGTATTACCTACCCTAGAGTAGAGAGGAAAAAGTAGGCAGAAGCATCATATCATTGATTTTATCAATAACTAAGCAGAATAACTATCTACTAGCGAGCTGAAATTTAGAGAGAGAAAAGAGAATAAAAGGAGTAAACTAGAAAAGAAAAAATAGCATCTTCATATATATTGTCTACATGAGCATACAAATAGTGGCAGAGTAAAAATGTTGTGCTTCTTGGACCTTAGATGCTTAACTTGGGGACTTAGATTTCTAATGAGGGTTATTAGGCTAGGAGAAGAGGATGTTGAGACACTCAAATCTAGGGAGAATCATCACACCTGCTTTCATGCAACGTCATGCTCCATTGGGCATTGCCATGCACTGTCATGTGCTATGTTCATATTATGAACGCCATGTCAACCTCCACTTCAATGCCACGTGTTCCATGTGTGCGAACTTCGACTGACTAATTCAGCCTTGTACTATCCAGTTTTTTGTCAGTTCACATTGGTTCTTAAGGTTTTCAACGATGCTAAATCTATTTATAGCCTCAGTTTTCCCCAATTCTGACTGTAGAGTGCAATAGTAATCTCGAATTTGAAAATTAATTACTATCTTTAATGGATGTTAAAATCACAAAAATTGTAGAGAGAAATAAAATTATTAACAATTAGATTCAATGTTTCATTCTTATGTTCTAAATAAAGTTTTCAGCCTTGAAATCAAGTCACGATTTCTGCATGAAGTAACATTTTACAGAGTCATGTTTTAGTCACATTCAATGAGACATGAAGCTATAAAATAGTATCATACATTTATGAATTACTCTGACAAACATACAACTTTATAACTAACAATCACACAATATAGTATGTTACAGTTACATAATATATTACAAATATTTTAGATCTGAATCACACAACATTATGATAATCTTTGCACAAAATAATAATTTTTCAAAGACACATGTCTTAGGTCACATTTTTAAATTGTTACAATTTTGTGATTGGGAGTCACAATCATACAACATATAGGTCACAATCAAACAAGGTATTAAGTCTGCAATCACAATTTTCACACAAAATAATTGAAAAAATGTTGTGGTCGATGCTTGCGACTGAACAATTCTTTACAACGATTTTTAATTATGTGATTTACTATAATAGATATAAAAGCGATGCAGAGATTGTCGCCAATTATTCTGGAGAAACTGTAGACAAAAGGAAATAATTATTATGGAGAAATCATGTTGGAAATTTATGGCCAATGTTTTCATCTATTCTTGATAATCACGCCATGAAAATCCAAGATTCCATTTTCTGTTTAGGATTTGTGACAATATTGGGAAGGTGACTAATTGTTTTTTTAGGAAGTGTTAAGATGAGTGAAAACAATAATCAATTACTTTTTATTAAGGGGAAATTACAGTGGCTCCTAACCGTTTCAATATTTGCAAATTTTATCTTAACCTTCAATTTATGTTAGCGAAGGTCCCTCTCCTTTCTGAAATATGTGTCTAGAGTTCAAATGGATAGAATCCGTCCGATTTTGACCAAATTATTGATTATTTCTATTAGGGTAAAATGGTAAATTTCTCTCTTTTCATATAAAAATAAAAAAATAATCACCATCTTCCACCTTTACCCCTACGCCTACGCCTACGCCTACCCCTATCCCATCCCCATCCAAACCCACCTCTCCCGCTACCCAAAACCATACCCACCTGCAACACGCCGCCGTGAACAGCAGCCACCCGCCGCCACCATCGCCTACAACCACCACCATCACAACCAACACAAAGAAAAATTCCCAAAATCACAATCACAACATAAAGCAAAACCCAAAACCAAACCCTTGCTACCCATCGCCGCCCCCATCGCCACTATCGCCCACGGCCACTACCATTACCACCAACATAAAGCAAAATCCACAATTTACAACACAAAGCAAAACCCAAATATCAACCTTATATTGACCCTTAAACTTCCTTTCGCCACCAAATTAACGAAGTCAGGCAGGGGTCAACGCACCCACAGGCCACCACCCCATGTTATGTGAAGCTTAACATTAAGAGCTCCCATGCACAAACAACACTCATCCCTCTCTATAACTCCACCACAAACGACCCACCAGATTCCTCCACTTTCACTACATGCTTCCACCTCGACCTTGGCTCCCTCCGCTACCTTTCAAGCAAGCATATTACCCTCAAAATATGAATCTGCGTAGGCCGCATTGGACTCATTGTGGAGTCAGCTCGTGGTAGGGACGGAGGCGGCAGTAGGTGGTGGTGGTGATGAAGGGATTGGTTTTCCCCATTTTTGGGTAGGTGGGGGTAGAATGGGGTGGGAAGAAATAGATACAAGAGGATATTTTATATTTTCTTCATTTTTTATTTAAATTTTTCAATTTTTTTATGTTACTATTTTGCCCTTACACAATTTGTTCAAAATCAACTTCTTTGATAAATTAACGGTCCATCCATTTGACCTCCAGATGCCTTTTTCAGAAAGGTTAGGAACCGCCATCGGTACAAATTGAAAATAAGGGTAAAGTTTGTAATAATTGAAAAGGCTAGGCACCACTGCTGCAATTTTTTCCTTTTATTAATCGTCAATTTAAGTTAGGGATGAACACGGTTCGATTTGGTCAGTTTGTGACAAATTTTCAAACCAAACCAAACCAAACCACTTAAAGCGGTTTGAAATTTTTTCAAACCAAACGAAACCACCTTTTTTTGGTTTGGTTCGGTTTAAAACTGCGGTTTAATAAAAAAATGTACATCGAACAAGTTAAATCATAAATTTTAATCTTAAATATCACATTAAAATATAAATATTAGTATTATTACGAATATTATGAACAAATGTTCTTCACTTCTAATAATTCAATGCAGTGAAACAATTTGTTTGAACCTCTTAATCAATACTAATTAGTGCAACATCTCCAGTTGTAACACATGATTCGTTCTCTGCATATAGATAAGAATATAAAAAATATATTCATTTATTGCAATTAAATGGTGTAAAAAACTATAAAATAAAGTGAATAGAAAGCATCAAATACGATAATACCTTCCACACCTTTTTCTGAATCATCCAATGCTTCTATTTCATCCAAATATTGACGAATCACTATAGGTTCCTTATATTGTGTAACCAATTCTTAGTGAAAATCTTAAAGATCACATTAAAATATAAATATTAGTATTGTTACGAATATTATAAGTAAATGTTCTTCACTTCTAATAATTCAATGCAGTGAAACAATTTGTTCGAACCTCTTAATCAATACTAATTAGTGCAACATCTC
>CAIGRB010005182.1:0-12807 GCA_903798255.1 Fraxinus quadrangulata | reverse complement strand
TTAATTGCGTTACAATTGTTCTTTTCCATCTGTTTTCATTGTAAGGGAAGTAGTACTTCTCCATTTATTGCTTTCTTTTCTCGTGTAACCATGGTATTCCTCCGCCACAAGTGAGGGAATATTAATAAAACCTCGGAGGTACCGCCCTCCTACAACTAAAAAAAAAACCCTAAACCCTAAACCCCTAACCCTAAACCCTAAACCCCAAACCCTAACCCCTAAACCCTAACCCCTAAACCAAACGTCCGATAGGGGTCCCCCGGTTGGACAGAAAATTTCACATTTTTAATTGCTATAAATACCAACTTACTTACCATTAATTACAACAAATTTAGAGCATTGAATTGAGATTCTTTTGAGCTAAAATAGTATTGATCTCTCACATCATTTATTTTGCCATACATCAAAGATCTTCACACCTAACACTTGAGCTTCATTCATTGCTGTATATTAAAGTGTTAGCCTATTTTTCTTCTTATACTCAACCTTGGAACTATCGTTCATTAAGAATAGAAGATTTCATTTGTAAATCTATTTGTATTGTAGGTCGTGTTGAGGTCCTGGAAAGTTCAACGTTGTAAAAGGATCGGTGCTCCTTGGTTGTAAGTCACAAGAAACTTAGTAAATGGTTGGATTGTATCACAAGTCAATCAACATAGTGAAATTGGCCTTACTCATGCCAAAGAGCTTGGTAACGGAGGACGTAGATCATTGCTTTGGATCGAACATCCATAATTATATCATTTGCACTCTCTATCCCTCTTTACTTATTTTTCTCATATTTGTGCTCACTATTTGAATTTATCTATTTAGTCTTTACTTGTTTAAATTTAGATTAATTATTTGAAAAAAGTTTTAAAAACCAATTCACCCTCTCTTGGTTAGTTATTCTTGGACTATCAATTGTTATCAGAACAAGGTACTCACTTTAAAAGATTTCACAATCTTGAGTAATGGCTAACCCAATGTTTCAAAATCATGAGGGGCATTCCACAAATTGACCTCCCTTCTTTGATGGAATACACTATAATTATTGGAATGCTAGAATGATGATTTACATTCAATCTATTGATTATAATATTTGGGAAGTTATTGAGAATGGCCCTTATAAGCCTACCAAGACCATTAAGATAGACGGATGACCTAATCAAACCATCCCCAAACCTAGAGAAGAGTACGATGAAGAAGACAAGAGAAAGTTGTCCTTAAATGCCAAAGCTAAGAATATACTCTATTGTGCATTAGATAAAAATGAATTTAACCGCATTAGTACTTGTGAATCTGCATTTGATATTTGGCATGCATTTGAAATTACTCATGTTGGCACGAGTAAAGTTAAAGAAACAAAAATTTTGGACAGAAAATTTCACATTTTTAATTGCTATAAATACCAACTTACTTACCATTAATTACAACAAATTTAGAGCATTGAATTGAGATTCTTTTGAGCTAAAATAGTATTGATCTCTCATATCATTTATTTTACCATACATCAAAGATCTTCACACCTAACACTTGAGCTTCATTCATTACTATATATTAAAGTGTTAGCCTATTTCTCTTCTTATACTCAACCTTGGAACTATCGTTCATTAAGAAGGGAAAATTTCATTTGTAAATCTATTTGTATTGTGGGTCTTGTTGAGGTCCTGGAAAGCTCATCGTTGTAAAAGGATCAGTGCTCCTTGGTTGTAAGTCACTAGAAACTTTGTAAATGGTTGGATTGTATCACAAGTCAATCAATATAGTGAAATTGGCCTTGCTCGTGCCAAAGAGCTTGGTAACGGATGACGTAGATCATTGCTTTAGATCGAACCTCCATAATTATATCATTTGCACTCTCTATCCCTCTTTACTTATTTCTCTCATATTTGTGCTCACTATTTGAATTTATCTATTTAGTCTTTACTTGCTTAAATTTAGATTAATCTTTTGAAAAAGTTTTAAAAACCAATTCACCCCCTCTTGGTTAGTTATTCTTGGACTATCAATTAGTATCTGAACAAGGTACTCACTTTCAAAGATTTCACAATCTTGAGTAATGGCTAACCTAATGTTTCAAAATCATGAGGGGCATTCCAAAAATTGACCTCCCTTCTTTGATGGAATACACTATAATTACTGAAAGGCTAGAATGATGATTTACATTCAATCTATTGATTATAATATTTGGGAAGTTATTGAGAATGACCATTATAAGCCTACCAAGACCATTAAGATAGACAAATGACCTAATCAAACCATCCCCAAACCTAGAGAAGAGTACGATGAAGAAGACAATAGAAAGTTGTCCTTAAATGCCAAAGCTAAGAATCTACTCTATTGTGCATTAGATAAAAATGAATTTAACTGTATTAGTACTTGTCAATCTGCATTTGATATTTGGCATGCACTTGAAATTACTCATGTTGGCACTAGTAAAGTTAAAGAAACAAAAATTATTATGTTAGTCAAGGAATTTGAAAATTTCTTTATGAAACAAGATGAATCTATTGTTGATATACACTCGTTTTACCGACAATGTAAATGTCCTAAGAGGATTCGATCGCAAATTTACTAACGGTGAACTTGTGAACAAAATGCTTAGGTCACTCTCGGAGGAATGGAGCCCTTTAAAGATGTTGATAGAGAACACCAAGGATGTGAACATATGTCCTTTGGAAGAGTTTTATGGAACCTTGATGACCTATGAGCTTAATAATGCCGAAATCAAGGAGAAAATAAGAAAGGGCAAAGAAGAATCAAAGGAGGCTCCCAAACACCTAATTGCTTTAAAATTGACAATTGATAAAGGAACAAAAAGTAGCAACATGAGTGATAAAGAGCTCAATTATTTAGTTCTTCATCTCAAGAAATAGAGAGAGTTTCGAAACAATCGAAAATTTCAAAAGAAAGAAGACAAGAATGAAGAAAGAAGCAAGAAAATCATTTGCTATGATGTGACAAACTCGGCCAGAAAAGAACTGAGTGTTCAAATAAAAAGAAAAATTTCAAGAAAAAGGCATTTCAAGCTACATGGGATGAAAGCGATGATGATGGTCACGATAAAGATGAAAGTCAAGAGAAATCGCCAACATATACTTCATGGCAATCAATGATGAGGTAAAATCTATTGAACAATTTTCATATGATGATTTATCTTCCTCCTATGATGAGATTTTAGAAGAATTTGAAAAGTTAGCTCTTAGTCATTCTATACTTAAAAAGAAACATAAATTACTAAACAATAAAATGGATAAAGTTTTTGAAACTAGAAAGGAAAATAAAGAGTATGATTTATTATTCAAAAAAAAAGTGTTCATTAAAGGAAAAAGTCGAAGATCTAACAAAAATCATTTATAAATTCACACAAGGGAAAAAGAATTTTGGCTTAATGCTCGGTAATAAAAAAAAAGTGTTTTTCATAAAGGAGGCATTTTATATAAACCATTTTTGAAACAAAAATCTCTTAAGAATCTATTTGTCAAAGCCTCAAATTCAATTCCCTCAACAATTACTTGTAGCTTTTGTAATAAAAAGGAACATGTGGCCTACAATTGTCTAACCAAAAAGAAGCTACAATTTGACAACAAGTGGACTCAAGGATCCACTAAAACTATTTACCAAGAACCCAAACTTATATGGGTACCAAAGATCAAAAATTGAATTATTTTTGTAGGTATCAAGGAGGACAAAGAGCAAATGGTTCCTAGATAGCGGATGCTCAAAGCACATGACTGGAGATAAAACATTGCTATCAAACTTCAAAAGAAATGATGGAGGCCATGTCACTTTTGGGGACAATGATAAAGGAAAAATCATCGGAATTGGAAATATTGGTAACCATTTCTCACCTTTCATTGAAAATGTCCTATTGGTAGATAAGCTCAAACATAATTTACTTAGCATTAGTCAATTATGTGACAAAAGATATCATATTAAATTCGATTCTTCCAAATGTCTCATTAAGGATGCTACATCTAAAGAGATGTTGGTTGCAAGGAGCCAACACAAAGATATTTATATCATAAATATTGATTTTGAAAATAATGAAAAATGTTTAGTGAGTCTAAAGGAGGATACTTGGCCATGGCAAAGGAGATTAGGTCACGTTAGCATGGACCTTTTCTCAAAAATTTGCAAAAATTACTTTGTCAAAGGATTGCCAAACTTAAAATTTGAGAAAGATAAAGTTTGTAATACTTGTCAATTCGGAAAACAAGTAAAAAGTTCCTTTAAACCGAAAGTGTACTCTCCAACTACAAAACCTTTATAACTTTTCCACATGGATCTTTTGGACCATCTAGAATCGCTAGCTTGGGCGGTAAACATTATGCTTTTGTAATTGTTGATGATTTTTCTAGATTTACTTGGGTCATATTTTTTAGTCTAAAAGAAGAAGTCTTAAAAGCTTTTAATCATTTTTGTAAGAAAGTCCAAAATGAAAAATGTTATACCATTACAACCATTAGAAGTGACCATGGTGGAGAATTTGATAACATTGCATTGGATAATTTTTTCAATGAAATGGATATGAATATAATTTCTAGGCTCCTATGACCCCTCAACAAAATGGTGTAGTTGAAAGGAAGAATCGTACATTATAAGAGATGGCTAGAACCATGCTAAATGAAAATAAATTACCGAAATATTTTTGGGCTGAAGCCATCAATACCGCTTGCTACATTGCAAAATAGAATTTTTCTTGGACGTAAGAAAACTAAAACTCCTTACGAGCTTTGGAAAAATAGAATTCCAAATATTAGTTACTTTAAAGTTTTTGGTTGTAAATGTTTTATTTTGAATACAAAAGATAATTTGGGAAAGTTTGATTCAAAATCCTATATCAGAATTTTCCTAAGATATTCATCGACTAGCAAAGCTTATAGAGTATTTAACAAAAGAACTCTAGTCGTTGAAGAATCCATCCATGTCATATTTGATGAGACTAACTTACTTGATCATGAGAAAGGTATTGATGATGATGTAGGTTTGGAAGCTATATTTTAACAAATGAACATTCAAGACCAAAACAAATGAATGCCAAATGAAGAACAAACGAAGGAGCCAAATATTCAAAAAAGTGAAGAAAAATCAATCGAGGCTCAAGGTGATCCCCTGCTACCAAAGGAATGGAAGTATGTTCCATCTCATCCAAAGGAATTAATAATAGGCGATCCATCTAAATGTATTACCACTAAAACCTCACTTAGAAATCATCTTGGTAGTCGTGTATTCATTTCGCAAATTGAACCTAAAATTTTTAAAGAAGTCGAGTTTGATGAATTTTGGATACTAGCAATGCAAGATGAACTAAATTAATTTGAAAGAAATCATGTTTGTGATTTAGTTACTAGACCAAGTGATCAAACCATAATGGGTACAAAATGGGTCTTTAGAAATAAATGAGATGAAAATGGGATAATTGTGCATAACCAGGCTAGATTAGTGGCCCAATGTTACAATCAAGAAGAAGACATCGATTTTGAATAAACATTTGCACTGGTAGCTAGATTAGAATCCATTCGCATAATTTTTGCATTTGCGTGTCATAAAAAATAATTCTTTATCAAATGAATGTCAAAAGTACTTTTCTTAACGGTTTTATTCAAGAAGAAGTGTTTGTTGAACAACCACCCAGTTTTAAAGATCACAAACATCCAGATTATGTTTTCAAACATCAAAAAGCTCTCTACGGTCTAAAATAAGCTCTTAGGGCATGGTACGAATGATTGAGCAAATTTCTAATTTCAAATGGTTTTTCCATTGGAAAAGCAGATACCACACTTTTCGTTAAAACTCAAAAGAACGATATGATCATTGCTCAAATTTATGTCGATGATATTATATTTGGTGCTACAAATATCCATCGTTGTGAAGAGTTCTCTAAATGTATGAGCATGGAATTTGAAATTAGCATGATGGGAGACCTTAAATTCTTCCTCGGTCTCCAAATTAAACAAACTTATGATGGAATTTTCATAAATCAAAGTAAGTACATTTTGGATATGCTCAAGAGATTCGACATGGATGATTTGAAGGCAATGAACACTCATATGAGTACATCCATCAAAATGGATAAGGACGATCAAGGTACATCCGTTGACATAACAAAATATAAAGGTATGATCGGATCTCTTCTTTATTTAACCGCAAGTAGACCCGATATCATGTTTAGTGTATGTCTATGTGCTAGATTTCAATCAAATTCTAAAGAATCACATCTCAAGGCCGTGAAACGAATTTTTAGATATCTTAGCGGCACTAAACTTTAGGGCTTTGGTATATCCTAAGGGCACTCGCATTGATCTACTTAGCTATTCGGATGCCGATTGGGACGGATGCACAATCGAAAATAAAACCACTAGCGCAACATGTCACTTTCTAGGCTTTGTATTTGTATCATGGTTTAGCAAGAAATAAAACTCCGTTGCACTATCTACCGTCGAACCAGAATATATCTCGGCCGCTAGTTGTTCTGCACAAGTCTATGGATGAAACAAACTCTTAGTGATTATCATCTATTCTTTGATTATATACGCATTATGTGTGATAAGGCTAGTACCATAAACTTGTCTAAAAATCCTATTTTGCATTCTAGGACGAAGCACATTGAAATTAGACATTACTTCCTAAGAGATCATGCTCAAAAGGGTGATATCATGTTAGAATTTATAAACACGGAAAATCAATTAGCCTATATCTTCACAAAACCTTAAGCTCTTGACCATTTCTCACACATTAGAAGAAGTTTAGAGATTATTGATGAATCCAAAATACATAATTGAATACATGCAGATTACATTTCTTTATTATTTCATGAATATCATATTTAGTTTGCTTTATTTAAAAAAAATTTTGAACAGACGAAAGAGTTTTAAAATTTGAACCGGACGTCTGGTACCACGCTATTTTAAAACCTTGGTTTCGCAAACCATAGTCATTTTTTTTCCATTACTTCTCACTTTTCTCTCCTTTCTTTCCCGAGACACACTCTAAATCACTCAAACTCTCAATGGATTTCTCAATTTCTAGTTGAAATCATTGAACCCACTCCATCTCATCATCAAATCTCAAAGCATTTAAAATTTTGATCCACCAAAATCCCATTTTCTCATAAAATTCGAACCCAATCTTTTTCATTCTTATTTCCAAAATGTCGGGATCTCGAAAAATAGGGAAAAGATTCAAGAGCGCGGTGCGGTGATCTCCTATCCCATCATCCGAAAAGGAATTTGATATGGAGCCTGAGGTACCCGTCAACTCGTTTGAAAAATCACCCATTCTAATAGGTAAGAACGTTGATTTTGCTGATTTTTCCATTGAAGCACCCGCATTTCACATTGAAGAATATTTCGAAAACATGGGTTGGGTGTTGGTCGCTACTCTTAAATAGCACGCATATTCTCGTCTTATGAAAGAATTTTACCAAAAATTAGTCATTTCACCTCGTTCCGATGAACTTTCATGTTTAATAAAAAATGTCCATATCACCGTCAACAAAGCTTTCATTCGTGAAATTCTTAAGCTTGAGCCATGTGATACTCAAATTATTCGTCATAAAACTCATCCAACTTTTGAAGGGACTATCCCTCCGAGGCATGCCGTTGGGTAACCGGAAAGAACTTTGAAAATATCACGAAAATTATATAAATCATCTAACACTTCCATGTAGAGTTTTACAAAATATCATTGCACATGTGATTCTTCCTCAAAAGGGTCATCGAGACGAGGTGAACGTTTTTGATCTTTTTGTCCTCGATTTCTTCTTTATTGGTCTAAAACTCGACTTTCCAACTATTGCCCTAGTCTCATGAAACTTGTGCACTCCATACGACATCTTAAAGCTTTGCCCTATGGAATGCTTCTTACAAATTTTTTAAAACATTTTAACATTTTACTTCATAATGAGACTTTCGTTAAGCTTCGCCCTACCGATACCATCAACATTCAAACCCTGTAAAGAATCAAAATAGTAAAAGAACATGGTCAAATGGATGGCACACACAAAAGGGTTCGACCCCACATCGGGTTCATCGAATTTACCTTTTAACAGTGATGAACATGATGATGCCGATTATCTACCACAAGTCCCACCTCACGACATTCCTGCATCTAGTGCTCCTCGCTCTTCGTCTGGAGGATTCACATTTACGGAGGATCACTATAACCTCCTCAATGGACGTATTGATTCTCTTACATCTTCGGAGGATGGACATGGTGGGATGCTTCGGGAGTTACAGGTCTAGCAAGACACTATTCGAGCTCAGCAGGATACCATCCAAGCACAGCATGCAGACATGCAACCTCAGCAAAATGCCTTCTATGCTCACTTCTATGCACTTTTTCCTCCACCGCCTCCTCCGGCGTCGTAGATTTCCTTTTCCTTTGTCATTGTTGTTAGACTTATGTTTCTATGACTTCTCTAAAAATCCTTACGTTATGCCTTATTTCTAGCAATATGTCTTACTTATGCTTCTATGACTAATCTATGATTATCTTCGTTTATGATTAATGCTGCTGTTATTATTCATGATTAGCCTTACGCTTTTTATTTATGCCAAAAGGAGAAAAATATATGATAAGGTATGATAAGAGGGATGATTATGCATGATTAAATTATAATTTACAATACATTTTATAATGATATGAATATATGAAAAAGGAGGAACTCACACTTTAAATGCGTGGTTATCTATTTGTAAAAGATAGGGGAACATGAGTTACATGATAAACTCCTTTATCAATATGATATTTATTGCTCATATCTTACATTACAAATCATTTTGTTTGTCATAATCAAAAAGCGGAAATTGTTGACCTATGGTGAATCTCGAGTTTTGATTATAACAAACAAATTCTTATCTCTAACATTTTTATTTTTCAATGATACATGTCCCGAACCTAGTGGAAATCGAGCATCAAACTTGGAAATCGAGCACTCTCACTAGGAATAATCGAAGACAAAACAAGTATTCGCGCCAAATTTAAAATCGAGCAACAAAACGTGTACTCGCACCAAATCAATCGAAGGCATTAGACTTAGATGATTCAAATTCGTATGTAAAGGTGAAAAGCTTTAATTCACAGCAATGAATTACTACAAGCTCATAATTTAATTTTTTATACACGATATAAAACTTTTTCACAAAGACACTCGCATAAAAATTATTTTCGATATGACAAAATTCTTCACTTGACTTTTTGAAATCATAACCAATGAAACTCATTTTGAAAATAAATTTAAATGAAGAATGTCATTAAAAGATCTACATTTGCTAAAACAATCAAGATAAGAGCAGAACGGAGAAATTTACTATGCGCGGACGTCCGATAGTCCAACGGTCAAATTTTTTACCTTTCTGATTTCTGACGCTCAATGGCTAGTTCAGTCGTTCGGTAAGTTGGCGGACATCCGGTAGAGGTCATCCAGTTGGACATAGAATTTTGCTTTTTCAACTATTATAAATAACAACTCACTTACCATTTATTATGACAACTTAAGAGCATTCAATTGAGATTCTTTTTGGACAGAAAATTTCACATTTTTAATTGCTATAAATACCAACTTACTTACCATTAATTACAACAAATTTAGAGCATTGAATTGAGATTCTTTTGAGCTAAAATAGTATTGATCTCTCACATCATTTATTTTGCTATTGAAAAATATTTGATAAATATCAATTCTTGAAAATCATTCCATACATCAAAGATCTTCACACCTAGTACTTGAACTTCATTCATTGCTATATATTAAAATGTTAGCCTACTCTTCTTCTTATACTCAACCTTGAAACTATCGTTCATTAAGAAAAGAAGATTTCATTAAATCTATTTGAATTGTGGGTCGTCTTGAGGTCTCAAAAATCTCAACATTGCAAAATGATTGGTGCTCCTTGGTTATACGTCACCGGAAGGTTTGTAAAGGGTTAGATTGCGCCACAAGTCAATCAACATAGTGAAATTGGCCTTACTCATGTAGGAGAGCTTGGTAACGGATGACGTAGATCATTGCTTTGGATCGAATCTCCATAATTATATCGTTTGCACTCTCTATCCCTCTTTATTTATTGCTCTCATATTTGTGCTCACTATTTGAATTTATCTATTTAGTCTTTACTTGCTTAAATTTAGATTAATCCTTTGAAAAACTTTTAAAAACCAATTCACCCCTCTCTTGATTAGTTATTGGGCTATCACATACTAGGTATCAAAGTCATCAAAATTAGTGAGGGTTATATGTTAAGTTAATCACATTATGTTGAGAATGTGATTAAGCTTTATTAGCACAAAACGTTCATACGTTTGGTTCTTAGTGAGCAAAACATTTTTATGTTTCAATTTTTTGTATTTTCACCATATTTCTACATTTCTTTGTGAAAAACGTCATTTTCATCCATTTTTATTCAATTTTTCAATTAAAATTTGTAAAATAAAAAATATGCCCTCATATTTTAAATTAAAAAAAAGAACAAATTGCAATCATACACCATTTTTTTAAAAAAGTACAAATAAATCCCAAATAAATTAAATTAAAAAATCAAAAAAGAAAAGAAAAATCATATTCTTCTTTCCTCCACCCCACCCCATCCCATCCCATCCCATCCCCTCCCCTACTCATACCCTTACCTTTACTAAGAACTGAAAATAGTACTTTTTGGTCCTTCAAATTTCAGAAATTTTTGGGGATAATTTTTTTGTTCTAGAAAAATGTTTGTCTACAAGGGATGTGGAGAACGGTGCTAATAGTGGTTGGCCCAGTTGTAAGCACTACGGAGGCGATGGTTCATTGGTTGTAAAAAAATTGTAGCCTTTTAACATTTTTCTCCTTACGACACCGATAGCACCGTCTTCTAATCCTCAAGTAATTAAATCACCCTTTCTTTGTTCTTCTTATGTAATCAAAAGTTGGGAATGAATTGGCTGCAAATAAGGGGTATCATTCTACATCTGCTCAAAGGAAGGAGCTTGAAAGACAAGCCATGATTTATAAGGCTTATTAGCGCAAAACATTCCTACATTTGGCCTTTAGTGTACAAAGCGCCCCAATGTTTCAATTTTTTGCATTTTTCACCCCCGTGCCTGCTGATCTTCTCTTTTCTACGGCTCTTCTTTTTCTTCGATGATTTTTTTCTTTTTACACTTTTGGTACTTGATCAAATGTGGATTTTAAAAAGATGTTTCTTGGTATTCGTATTTGAGTACAGTGACTGGTCATCTTGAAAGGTGCAAGCGAACGCATGGCAAGAAATGGATAACGGTAAATCCTTCTAGGTTTCCGGCAATCCTAGAAGGATTTATCGATACTAGTTGGATATCTAGTGTTGGTGAAAATAAATCAACATTAGGTTGAGTATTTACCCTTAGAGAAGGTGCTGTCACTTGGAAATCCAAGAAACAAATGTATATTATTCACTCAACTATAGAATCCGAATATGTTGCATTGGTTGAAAACAGAAAAGAAGCTAAATGGCTTAGAGCTTTAATGTATGAAATTCCATTAGGAGAAATGAATAATTCTTCCATATATATCTTAAGTGATAGTCAAATCACTTTAGCTAGAGCATAGAATGAAGTATATAATGATAAGTCTAGACATACGAGTCTAAGACATGGTTACGTGAGGAAATTAATCGAAGGTTGAATAATTTCACCAAGTCAAATGAGAATTTGGCAGATCCATTCACTAAACTGCTCACAAGGAAATTAGTATTAACAACAACAAGTAGGATGGAGTTAAAACTCCGTAATTAATTCCACCAATAACGGCAACCTTACCTGACTATACTAATAAGTATACTTTGGGTTCAAAGGGCAACAACAAGTCATTCGATAAGTAGATAGATTCAGCACTAAATTATTCTTTTAAACCCTATCCTAGGTTATAAGTGCTCATTATCATGAATATAAGGGTTCAATTTCAATAACTCTTAATAAAATTTAGATCGGTGGATCAAGTATCTTAAAAGTGAAATAGAAATGGTAAGAACTTTACCTATATAAAGTTCGAGGTGATGCCTTCTCAATAAAGATTTGGAATTTCTCTTTTAAAAGTTTATGAATAGGAGAAGTGCAAGGCCATAATAGTGCTAAACGAGATTGTGTGGAACTTAGAACACTTGATACTTGTGTGTGATTTCATCGATATCATCAAAAAGAATACTAGGTTTAAAGCTTTCATGTTACCTATGATTTCAATTATCACATTGTGAGATTTATACAAAAGTTGGATTTAAATTGAAAGATATCTATATTCTATGCATAAGTATCGTTAAACTTGAGTTTGTACTCATTTTATATTTGAACAAGTGTGGATTTTTGGATATTGTTCAAATTGTTGGATATTGTTCAAATTAACGATGAGTAGAGATTTTGAAAATAATGAAAGTAATCAACCGTGAGAAAAACAAGTAATGCCACATATTTGGATTAAGCGCCCATGTGAGACCTATTATAATGCAAAGGCTCTAACCATTTGTACAGAAAAAAATTGCTAGAATTTCACCTAAAAAGAGACAAATGTGGGGTCCCACCATGTATTTTAAAAAAAATGTGCGGGCCCTGAGTGGTCTGTTGCATTTCTGGTAATTCCATTTCTATAAGTGCAGCACAGTTTTAATGCAAAATGCTAATTTTTAGATCAAACCGACGTGGGACTGCATTTAATCGTATTGGTGGAAACTGTCAAGAAAATGCTTAATGGATTTGACTTTTCAACCATTTAAGCAATCTTCAAATTTGCATTACCATTTTACCCCAAAATTAATCTTCACCTATCACCACAATGGATGGGATGGTAAATTTTTCAATGGAGAAAAATAAAAC
>CAIGRB010005175.1:6659-19355 GCA_903798255.1 Fraxinus quadrangulata | reverse complement strand
TATAATTTTTTTCATTTTAAAACTTGTATAATATTTTATGACTTTTAATGAAGAATACAAAACCTATATAATATATTTTATAATAAATTTTGTATTGAAATTGAGAATACCCTCTTCTAAAATATTTCAGTTCGAATATCCAATAACAAAGTAAATCGGAAATAGATTTAACAATCAAATATTCGTTGAATCATCGGGTCGGATCAAATCCATGAATTATTCTTATCGGATTGCATAGCCAATCTATTTACAGTTTTATATGCGATAATCAACACTTTATCTTATCTCATTTTCTAATTTGACACTAATAAATAGAAAAGAACACCGTACTACAAGATTTTTCAAGACCAAGAGAAGCTACGAGAGAAGGGGTCGATGAATTTGTACTTGAAATTTAATAATGTTCTCCATAGGTCTTGTATTAGAGTGACGAAAAGTTAAACTCGATTATTTAACCATAATGCCAGTTGATGCTTGCATTTTTAGTCAACAACAAGAAGGATTAATTAAGATTTTAATTGCACTTATGTGGATTGATGTGAAAATGACATAGTAACAAATCTTGGTTGTTTCCACATGGAGGAACTTCTATTCTGACACGACATTGCAATGCCCCTAAAGTCAAACTAATACAATTTCAACCAATTTTGGCACGTTTTGAAGATAGAACAATGTTACACGACCAGCCTTCTATCTTTTCGGTCGGCTATGACTCTTATGTATGTATGGACATCTTTAATATAAGATATAGATGGGATTAAAATAGAAAAATAAGTTAGAATTTTGTTTCTAATTAGTCGAATTGGCATTCGATTGAGTCCGATTGAAAGGTAGAGAGAACAAAATTTTGATGGAAATATTATTTTCTTTTAATAAGGATTAAATGGAGCTTTTGTGAATTTTTATGTAACAAAAACAATTGTTGATGGAAAATAGAAATTTTACTTTTTAAAATGAGTACTGAATATTAAGCCGGTTTGAAATTATGTGTGTATATATTTTCTGAAAAATAATGGATATATATTCTAACACGTGGACTTACTAGAGGAATTGAATTGTACTAAGTAGTATTGAAATAAAAAGAAACTCAAGTCTTGTGTCTTGTACAGTAAAAAGCAGTCTAATAATCCATATGAAGCGTTTACGCAAACCATGAATTCAATGCTCGACTATATTTTTAATAAGTTTCGACACTATCATTTCTTATTTCAATCGGACTAAAGGTTTCTTATCTTAACTCGCTGTCTATTTGACATTTTTCACCGTATTTTTATCCTCAAAATTTCATTAATAAGCACATATTGTCAGCTTTCTATCAAAAAATTCTACTAAGAGGACGTAAGAACTTATTTTCCTTTGTATTTTTAAATAAGCAAAATAAATAAACAGCCAAATCGCGACTAAACATTTGCTACTTATTTTTAAGTACGTTAATAAATTTTTCAGACGAAAATTCAATTATATATACTAATTAATGAAAGGTTGATGATGAAGATATATGAACAAAAATTGAAAATATAAGTGTGACACTAAGTAAAGATTAAATCGTTTTAATGTAATTGAAACATGATATATTTATGTGAATATAGTTAACCCTAAATTGTTCACCAGTTGATCTCTTATTAATTAAAAATAGCCCAAATAGAGTTGGACAATTACATACGGTAGGGTAGGGTAGAGTAGGGTAGGGTCCAAATGAATATACATACTATGGCTGTATGGCACCTTAATTATTATTAATGTGGAAGTTAGGTTTGGCACAATTATGTTATTTTATTTCATTAATGAAGCATTTAAGATATATGTAATTTAATATAAATATTACTAAAATAATTCAAATATAAGTTTCACATGCAATTAGTATGCCAAAATATTAATATATTACTTATGAGTTCATAAATAAAAATGTGTAACCATTTCCTAAACCCCTTCACACTGTCCATGCATAGTTTATGCATCTTAAAAAAAAAATTATTTAAAAAAACCTTAATATCCCTGAGTTAATTATATACATTAAATTCATACTTTCATAGTAATAAATTTTTATTGTATAGTTTTTTTTTTTTCATTAAACTTTCACATCAAAGACCATATTTTTATGTTTGAAGTCTAATCTATAAATCTGTTTTGACATTGATATTATATGCCATTAGTTACTTAACATCAATTTTCATATTCAAAACTTTATTTATTTATTTATTTTCATTATCAATTCACGTCTCTTAAATGGTGTCTGTTCCATAATGTTGAAAAATTCAAGATAATGAGAATATTAAAAATTTGTAAGAATTCTTTGATAGGGAACCAAAGTTTGGTATTCAATTTGAGAAAATAAATAAAATAATAAAAAGAGCTCTTGTATTGAAATATAAAAGTTTCATCCCAAATTCCCAATGCTTAAATGAAACATTATAAAAACATTTAGTCGCGTGTTTTTTTTTTTTTCTAAAAGATGAATATCATAAGATCTAAGTATGGATAAAAATAGCGACTAGCGAATAGGGAGTCGCTATTTTCATCCACTTTTTTTCTTTTATATATATATCAAACTTTCTTGACAATCTTTCTTTAAATAATTTTGGGTATTCTTTCTCAACGGTTTCTTTATTGACAATCTTTCTTCAAATAATTTTCTCTTACCAAACTTATAGCTTTTTGTCTTTTCTTACAATCTTTAGGATCTTTAATCAAGAAACTCCTACACTGAACGATTGAAATTTCAATAATTTGCTTCTTGATCTGTAAAGAGGAGTCGCCTCTATTTCTATCTAATGCGGATAATATGTGATTTTCCATAACAATTATTCTACCAATTTCTCTATTTTCTAAACAAATATTAATAAACTCTTTACAACTTTAAACTGAGCAACAAAGCAATGTGGATGAGGTATAATTATCTAATGACATAAAATGTAAGAACTTAAGAACAATATATTTGTAATGGTCTTATAGTACTTTACCGTTCAGTAAATTAATTTTTTCAAATAATTTTTTAAAATCTCTTTCAACTTTTTTTTTTTGACATTCTAAAAAGGCTTAAGACTATAATCAAAAAAGATTCTCACCATGTTTAAAAGGTTTGAACAAGCTTACTTAATGAGTAGAACAACCAACTTAACTTAAGAGGATTATTTATCTTTTTGGTCATGGGATCCAAAATAAAGAGGCTAAGAGCGTTAAAATTATTTGAAAAATATAATCTAATACTTTTGAATAAATTAAATACTTATTTTGTGATTTCCCCTTGTAGGCCTTGCCCAAAAATAAAATACAGTAAACAAGAATTACGAACAAGAGAAAGTTTAAAAAGAACTTACTTTTTATTTTTGAGATCTTCAAATTTACAAGAATTGAATTTACAAGTCTACTTTCTTTTGAGTGTGAGTGTGAGTGTGAGTGATATCGTGTGCTATGATGTTATTTTTCTCTATTTTTTGTGTGTGTGCGTGATACTGGTACTTATAGACGTTGGTGCATCACGTCTTTTCAACTTTACAATTGAAAAAAAAAATACCGTTTTCACTTTACAGGTGTATAGTATACAATCAATAAATTTAATGTCTCTTTACACCTGTGAGATTTTTCTGAAAGCTTTCATCTTCTTGTCCTATCTTTTTTACTTCTTTAGCATGATAATTGTCTTTCGAAGACTATTTATCCGACTTTTACTTTTCTTCACGTTTTTCTTCTTTAACTGTATGTCTGTTGCTTGTCCTTTTATCTGTCCATCATCTTTATTTAGGCTTCTTCTAGGTCTTCATCCATTTCATTAGTTTGACTGTCTGATATGTATTCTTCTTCCTCTTCTTCTGTATCTGATTGTCTTTCTGATGTTTCGTCATTATTTCTTGAAAAGCCATAAGATATAGCTGTTTTTCCCGATATTAGGTGCTGAAATTTTTTCAGTTTTAATCCTTAAATCAAGATGCTGTTAACAAAAAATAACTCCATTGCCCCATTGAGCTACAAGTCTGAAATTATTATTTTGAGTTTCCATTATTGCCACTATCTCTGAAATTCGTCTTTCGTAATCAATCTGTCTAACTTTTGTCTTTATATTGGTCTTTTTGGAAGGTCGGAATCTTTTGGCTCCTTCATATATTAATATATGATGATAAGATGGAATTATTATGCCATTATTTATAAGTAGTGGTCGGGAAATAAACTGAATCATCAAAGGGTGGTCTTTTAACTAGTTAAGAATCTGTTTAAGTTTGGATGGAAAAAATCTAAAGGATTTGTTTAGAACAT
Source organism: Fraxinus quadrangulata (assembly GCA_903798255.1). Lineage (NCBI taxonomy): Eukaryota > Viridiplantae > Streptophyta > Magnoliopsida > Lamiales > Oleaceae > Fraxinus > Fraxinus quadrangulata. The sequence goes on along the minus strand of CAIGRB010005175.1, from coordinate 15,104 downwards.
ATATGGTGTCTATCATGCCGAATTTTAAAGGTGGATAAAAAAATTCTTTTTCTTCAAAAATTGTATAATCAAAAAAAATTGTAGGATAATTATGTCTGAGAAAAATTGAGCTATTGACCGATTCGTATTTGAGGCCATATTTAAGGAAGTATTTGTTTTCGTTGTGGTAGTAGCTTAGAATTTGAGAGAAATCGATAATTTCTTGTATAACTGACTCATTTATTGCACTTCGAACAATACTGGCACTATCACCAATTTTCTGTTCTAATTCATATAAAGTTTTTTCTTGCCCTGCAGCTGTATAATTTGTTAGTTCAATAAGTCTTTATATTTTATTAGAATAATTTCTACTTGTATATGAAATATCTTTAGAAGTAGGTCTTTCAACAACATCTTTAGAACTTTATCTTTCTAAACTATCATGTAGCTGAAGAATCTCATGTTGATATTTACTAATAATCTATTGAGATGACAAGATTTCATCTTCAAGAATCTGTAATCTTTCTTCTAATAACTGCTTTCTAAGATTTAGATTTCTAACAATTTTGGTCATAGTTTTACAACTATCACAAAATTGTATTGAAGATGAAGATAACGATTGAAAACTAGAGGGTTGCATGATCTATCTGACTCTTTCAGATATATGAAAACTAAATCCTATCATCTCTCTAAAAAAAATATTTAAAATTTCTTCTAATGTGTAAAATCTTTTGAAAAAATGGGTCTGAAAATCTTTCTACTTGTTGCAATACTTCTTGCCAATAATTATATATACTAGGTTTTTTACTTTTAACTACTGCAAAGAAACTAAAATTTTTGCTTTCTACTTGGTTATGAATTTGTCTAAAATGATTAGCTAAGGTGTTAATGCTGTCTAATTTTTGTTTTGAGTCACGTATCATCCAAAGATTATCTAGTAGATAGCGCTCCCTTTCTGGTAGTCTTTCTAAATTATTTCCTCTGAATGGGATATTAGATCCTTGTGGGGCCACTCTTAGAGTGACATTCCCAAAGTTCATCCCCCTGATCCATCTGCATCATCAAAATAATGGATTAAAAAATTAATAACTTGTCTACTTAAATTATCAGCCAAAATATTATTTTTCCGTCTATATGTTCTGTATTAATTTTATAGTTGTTTAATATCTCATATAATTTTAACCATCGTTAATGTCTTATTTTATCAAAAAATTTCTTTTTAATAAATTTTACTATGGTCTCACAATCTGTTCTAATTGTGAATTCAGTATTTAAAAATAATTTAAAACTTGATGGCCATTATTTCATAATCTAGACTAGTCAAGTATTTTCCTTTTATCTTATATTTTTCATTAGCATATCTACAAATCTTTTTTTTTCTTTTTTATCGCTATATTTATTTGATTTAGAATATAAAATTCCCCCCATCCTAGTGCACATCCATATGTTTCTATTATTTTATATTTGCTATCTAATGGTAATTCTAATTGTGGTAAATTTTTAACTTCTTCTTTTATTTTTCTAACTAATTATATATCTAACTGATTAAAATATTTTTGTCATTTACTAGATATCTTACTATACAATGGTCATACTTTCTTTCCTAAATTTTTAATAAAATGTGTAGCATAATTTAAAATTCCTAAAAATACTTGTAATTTTTTAGTTTCTTCTATTTTGTCTAGAAACTGTAAAATTGTTTGTACTATATGTGGTTGCAACTGAATTTTTCATTCTCCTAAAATTATTCCTAAAAACTCAATTTTTTGTTTATTTATTTCCATTTTCTTCTTACTTATAATTAAATCATTTTCTATAAATTTATTTAAAACTATTTCTAAATGCTTCATATGTTCTTTATGATTTTTACCATGTACTAATATATCATTTATATATACACAAATAAATGAAAAAGAATTAAAAATACTATCCATCTTTCTCTGAAAAATAGATGGTGCATTTTTTAATTCAAAAAGCATGACTAACCACTCAAATTTCCTAGTGGTGTGGTAAATACTGTCCAAGGAATATATTCTTTTGCCATTTTTATTTGCCAAAATTCAGATTTACAGTCAAATTTTGAAAATACTTTACTATTTTGTATTTTATTTATTAACATGTCTTTATCTGATATTTTATACCCATCTTCTATAGTATTATTATTTAATCTTTTGTAATTTATAACAATTCTCGCTTTTCCTCTTTTAATTTCACTATGATTTCTAATCATAAAAGCTGATGATCTATGTTGACCGTTAGAAGGTCTTATTACTTTTAAATCTAAAAATTCTTTAATCTGTATATTAAAGTCTTCTATGTCTTGATTTGTATGTTTTATTTCTGCTGTTCTTATTTTTATATTTTCATTTATGATTTCTAAATTGGCTTCAATTTTATTTTTATCCTAGTGTTTTATGGGATCTTCCCTAATTATCTGTATTTTTTCAGCTAATTCTAGAATTCTATCTATATTGTCAACTTTAGATGATGTTTTATTAAAAATTATTTACTCTTTAGTTTCGTATAAAATCAGTCTTTAAGGTTTCTAGAGATAAATGCTCTAAATATTTTAGGTTTTCTAAATTATCTTTTAATTTTGGTTCTATTTGTTGTGATTGTAGGGATCCACCACGTTTCGCTTGCAATTTTGATGATTCTATAGTATTAATAATAGAAATGTCTTTTCCAAAAATTATAACATCAGGAGTGATTGTTAAACTTCAATTTTACTTGGTAAGAATTTTATTACTATAACAAATTCATCTTTTATTAATTTGCTTACTAATGTTGTCGTTAGACAATAATGTCTTTCTTGGAATTTAATTTTACAATTGTCAAAAAGTCTTTCTTCAAATCCCATTTTACTACCATCCATTTGACTTTCTATTAATTCATATTCTAGTTTCTGTCTACAATCTTCTGGAACTAAATCTTTTCTAATTATGTTAAAAGTACATAATGTGTCTATTAAAGCTATTAAATTTAGTTTTATCATTTTATTTATTTGTACTTCTATAGGTATTCTGAGGCTTTTAGTTGGCTTTACTCTAGATATTTGACAAATTATTTCTTGATTTTCCGTTTCTAAATAATTATTCTCAGTGCAGCTTTCTATAGGCTGTTTTCCTTTTGTTTCTAAATTTTTAATCATATATTGCATTTCTCCTATAGTTTCATATATTTTATCTATTCTATTATTTGTAATCTTTATTTTATTTTCTAATCTTTCTATGTTTTTGTTATAATATGTGGGTTTATTATAGATTTCTTCTTGAATTCCTAAACATTTATTACATTGAATTTCTGAACAATTTTTTACATTGATTTCTATTTTTATGCCTTGGGTATATTTTACAGGCTTTACATTTATCCATCATTGATCCTTGTCCTCTAATGCATTTATGGGCACATTCTTGTTCTATATTCATTATTTTTGCATCAAGTATTGAAAAATCTAGTTCTAATAAACTGCTATAACTATCTTCAGAACTACCTATAATTTCTAAATTGTCTAATTCATCATCTTTGTAAATACTATATACTGAACTACATAATTCATTAGCATATAATTCTATAATGTTACATTGTATATCTTCAATTATCATAGATTTAGCTATAATTTCTTTATTTTTATTTTTATTGGGNTGTAAAATTGTTTGTACTATATGTGGTTGCAACTGAATTTTTCATTCTCCTAAAATTATTCCTAAAAACTCAATTATTTATTTATTTATTTCCATTTTCTTCTTACTTATAATTAAACCATTTTCTATAAATTTATTTAAAACTATTTCTAAATGTTTCATATATTCTTTATGATTTTTACTCTGTACTAAGATATCATCTATATACACACAAATAAATGGAAAGGAATTAAATATACTATCCATCTTTCTTTGAAAAATAGAAGGTGCATTCTTTAATCCAAAAGAGATGACTAACCATTCAAAATGTCCTAGTGGTGTGGTAAACGCTGTATAAAGGAATAGATTCTCTTGCCATTTTTATTTGCCAAAATTTAGATTTACAGTCAAATTTTGAAAATATTTTACTATTTTGTATTTTATTTATTAACATGTCTTTATCTGGTATTTTATACTCATATTCTCTAGTATTATTATTTCATCTTTTGTCATTTATAATCATTCTCACTTTTGCTCTTTTAATTTCACTAAGATTTCTAACTATAAAAGTTGCTGATCTATGCTGACTGTTAGAACGTCTTATTACTTTTAAATCTAATAATTCTTTAATCTGTATATTAAAGTTTTCTATGTCTTGGTTTGTATGTTTTATTTTTGTTGTTCTTATTTCTATATTTTTATTTATAATTTCTAATTTGGCTTCAATTTTATTTTTATCCCAATGTCTTATGGGATATTCTCCTATTATCTATATTTTTTCAACTAATTCTAAAATTCTATCTATATTGTCAACTTTAGATGATGTTTTATTAAAAATTATTAATTCTTTAGTTCTTGATATAAAATCAGTCTTTAAAGTTTTTAGAGATAAATGCTGTAAATATTCTAGGTTTTCTAATTTATCTAAATTTTGGTCTTTTAATTTTGGTTCTATTTGTTGTTGTGATTGTAAGGATCTACCACGCTTCGCTCTCAATTTTGATGATTCTATAGTATTAATAATAGAAGTGTCTTTTCCAAAAAATTATAACATCAGGAGTGATTGTTAAACTTCCATTTCTAAACAAATTCATCTTTTATTAATTCGCTTACTAATGTTGTCGTTAGACAACACTATCTTTCTTGGAATTTAATTTTACAATCATCAAAAAGTCTTTCTTCAAATCTCATTTTACTACCATCCCCTCTTAATTCATATTCTAGTTTCTGTTTACAATCTTCTGGAACTAAATCTTTCCTAATTATGTTAAATGTACATCATGTGTCTATTAAAGCTATTAAATTTAGCTTTATCATTTTATTTATTTGTACTTTTATAGGTATTCTGAGGCTTTTAGTTGGCTTTACTCTAGATATTTGACAAATTATTTCTTCTTGATTTTCTGTTTCTAAATAATTATTTTCAGTGCAACTTTCTATGATGTTTTCCTTTCGTTTTTAAATTTTTAATCCTATATTGTATTTCTCCTATAGTTTCATATATTTTATCTATTCTATTATTTGTAATCTTTATTTTATTTTCTAATCTTTCTATGTTTTCGTTATAGTCTGTGGGTTTATTATAGATTTCTTCTTGAATTCCTAAACATTTATTACATTGAATTTCTAAATTATTTTTACATTGATTTCTATTTTTATGCCTTGGGTATATTTTACAGGCTTTACATTTATCTATCATTGATCATTGTCTTCTAATCCATTTATGGGCACATTCTTGTTCTATATTAATCATTTTTGTATCAAGCATTGAAAAATCTGGTTCTTCTAAACTGCTATAACTATCTTCAGAACTATTTATAATTTCTAAATTGTCTAATTCATCATCTGTGTAAATAATATATACTGAACTACAAGATTCATTATCATATAATACTATAATGTTACACTGTATATCTTCAATTATCATAGATTTAGCTATACTTTCTTTATTTTTATTTTTATTGGGGCATTTATTATCAAAATGTCTCGGATCTCCACAAATATAACATTTACCATTTTTTTTAGTTTTTGGCTTTTTGACGTATCTATTATAATTTGGTCTTTTATTCTTATAATATGTCCTACTGGGTCTAATATTATATTTCCTTTTACTTTGGTATTGTCTTCTATACTTATGCTTTTTATTCTTTTTATATAATTTTTTTTCTTTCTTCTTCTATAATCATAGGTTTGTGGTGTATATAACTCTGAACAAAAGAAATAATTTAATTTTTTTATTTGTTTTCTAGATACTTCTTCTATACAATATTCTTTTAATTTGTCTGTTATAAATTTTATAGCAGCACTAATAGTTACCTCTCTTGTTGGTCTTGATTCTAAATCTTTTCTAATTTTATCATTCTATGTAGGTGGTATTTTTCTATATAATCTTTAAAGTATGGGTATATCTAATGCTAATCTTAATGTACTTGCTGATCTTTCAAAGTCTAATAAAAATGGTTGTATATATTTCATATTATTAATACTTAATTTTTCTAAATCTTCTAGAGCTTTATTTTGTTCGTAAATGTTGTCTCTACTAGGATCGGATCCTATAATTAATTCTCTAATAAAACTAGTAAAGTTTCTAGTATTATCTCCTCCAACCATTCTTAACCTAATTTCATCTGATTTTAATCTCTTAACTGTAACATATATGTCTAAAGCTGTCTTTCCTAATTAATTTTCTAAATAAGCCCACATTTCTTCTACAGTAATTACTATAGGTACACTATTATAAGCTCTTATTACAGAATTTTCCCATTTAGTTATAGTGTTAGGTCTGTCTTAAGTTTTACAATTATTTAATTCTAAAATTAATCATCTATCACTTGCTAATGGTAGACTACATCCTTCTTATGTCCATCTTTTTCCTAGACTTCTGTATCTTCTATCTTTCCATTCATATTCTCTTATAGGGGGAAAATGGTATTTTCCTTTTATATCATATTCCATATTCATAGGTTCTTTTCTTTTTCCAAATTGTTCGTCGTTTCAATCTTAGTTCTTTTATTACCTTCACTACTTTCTCCCATCTTAGTTTCTATATTTTGTTGGTCTTTTTCTATTAATATTCTAATTTCTATTTCTCTATATTTTCGAAGATTTCTATAATATTCCATATCTATATACCCAAAATTTTTTTCATCTTCATCCTCACTTTCGTCTTTTTCGCTATCTTCATCTAAAACATTGACCTCATCTTCACTTTCATAATTTTCTATTTCAAAGTATCCACGTTCTCCTTCATCATCTTCTTCATTATTTTTTGTCTCTTCTACTTGATAATTATAATTTCCAAATCTAATACTTAAAGTTCAATTACTATTTTATACATAATATTATCTTTTGGTACTAATATTGGTTTTTCTAAAAAGTTTCCTAAATTCCAATCTAATCCTGCATTTGTTTTTGAAGAAAATTTCTTTGCTGGGATAGCCTTTATATCTTTTTTTTCTAATAATTTAATTATTTGATTATTCTCTAATTTGTAGTTGGTAGTACTATTTTCACTAAGTCTTTTTATGAATCCTGTACAAATTAATAAATTTTCTTCATTTCTTTTCATTTGATATCCCCTTTAGTTTTTATTCCTATTTTAATATCTTTGTATAAAGAATTTGTTCTAACTAAATAATCATGGGTAAAAATACTATTTCGCCTTTAATATTCATGTCTAATTCTATACTTCATAATAATCTTTGTTCTATGTCTGTAAATCTATTATCATATAAATATATTAGTACTTTAGCTTCTAAATTTTCTTTATGAAGTCATTTTGCTCCTATCATTATTAATCCTATTTGAGTTTGTTGAAGATTTTTATTAACAATTTCTTTATATGATTCTTTTTCTATTAAATCTAAGGATATAAATTGATCTTCATGTGTACAAGAAACATATCTTTCACAATAATGCTGATATATTAAAGACTTGCTAAACATATCCATTTTTTATATATGCCTAAAGTTTTTACTAATTTTAATTTATTTTTTCTAAAAGTCTCTATCTGTTCTTCTATATTTATTAAGGATTCTAATTTTGTTTCAAATTCCATTTTTCTAGTTAACGTTCTTAGTAAAGGATTACCAATTACTCTACTACTACTAGCTACAATTTGTTTTTCTTTATCAAGTATAAATCCACTTAAAGGATTACCAATTACTCTACTACTACTAGCTACAATTTGTTTTTCTTTATCAAGTATAAATCCACTTAGTCTTCTTAAATTTACTTGGCTCTTTAATTTTTCCTAAATCTAGTTTTTCTAGTTTACTTATTATATTGTCTAAGTCTTGTCTAGTATCTTTTGACTTTTCTTTTTCTAGTATTCTAACTCCATCTTCCAAATTAAAACTAGTATCTACTTGTTCTATATGACTAATTTTTCTATTTAATATTTCAGTGTTTTGATTTTTAATATATTCTAAATTATTTTCCATAGTCTTTATATTTTTATTTTCTTACAAGGTTTCTACCTTTTTATTTAAATTATTCTTTTCTAATTTTTCTCCTAGATTTATAAGTAAATCTACTATACTATTTAATTGTTTATCTTCAGAATGTAAAAGATAGGGATGGGCAAAATGTTCGAACCGAATCGGAACCAAATCGAGCGGTTCTTATTAAAATAAATACCCGAACGGGTATCTGAATCGAGAATCGAAGAGTTCGGTTCGGTTCTCGATTCTAGACCAAGAGCTGAATAAGAACCGAATTTTTTTTATATTGGATAAATCAATTTCTTTTATTTTTTTCTAAACAAATTAACAATTTTTTAACAATTTGACCTAATTATTAGTTTTATTTTTATTTTTTTTTATCATTTCTTTTCTATTGTGTG
>CAIGRB010005143.1:43409-73634 GCA_903798255.1 Fraxinus quadrangulata | reverse complement strand
TTCACTATGAAATTCCACCGATTCCCACACCTTAACCTGCGCAAAATTCTTTCTAATTTCGGACCGTATTGCAATTCACCTTGATTAGAAAATCGAGTTGCGGGCATAAACAAATTAAAAAGAAGCTAGAGTAAGAAAAACAAATAAAATTATAAGTTAAAATTTTTATTATTATTTTTTTTTTTGTAATTATATTTAATTTTTTAATTTTTTCTTTTTCATGGGACGGGTTCGGGGCGGGGCATCCCCTTCTCACCCCGTCCTGCAACCCGCGACAGGGCGTCGCCCCATGCCCCGCCCTGCCCCACCTCATTGGACGGGGCGAGACGAGGTGGGACGAGGCAAATTGTCATCCCTAAAAATGTACAGTTAAAAAAGTGCAAATTCATAAAATATGTTAATAATTAACTTTAATTTAATGAGTACAAACTGAGGCTAAATATAGAGAGACGTAAAACTTTTCATGTCTTTACCTTTCTTCATCATATGACATTATCCAATCGCTCAATCTTCCCCCTTCTCTCTCTAAAACTCTCTACATTTACAATACAGTATATATACACACACATACGCAGTTTATTTTCTCCACGCATCAATCAATCTCAGATCATCGAAATATTCGAAACCTGACGATCAAATTTCTTGATTCAATTTGGATATAATCTTTGTATAATTCTTCAATCCTTGTATAAATTCTTTCAATTGATTTGTAACGTTTGTTTCAAGTTAGGGTTGTGTTTTGTTTACAACTAAAAAATACATACAACAAAGAAAGTTTTTTGAGGAATTTGTTGCTTTGTATTAATCAAATTTATAATCAGAAACTATAGAACTGCCGGTTTTAAATATATATTTTTTGGTTTGTCTTTTGGTCCGGTTGATGGATAAGTAAGGGGGGCAAAAGGGGAAAGAACTGAAGACGACAGGGGCTGTGCAATTGAACCGTTTTTTTTGTGCTATTTGCATGGTTTTTGGATGGTTTTGGAGTTGTGACTTGTAAGCTGAAGTGGAGACACGCTGAAAACTTTAATCATTTTTAGGGTTATTTGTTATATTCTTATAAAGTGTGATTTTGCTGAGGTTATGATCATTAGCGTTTTGAGAGGTGAAAGGGCTAAAATGCTGTGAGTTTGTGTTTTACCTTGTTGGTTTTTAGCTTTGTTGGGCTTTGAGGATGAGGAATGATAGCCAGAAAAGTGGCGGTTCTGGTGCTGGAGGGGTGCCACAGTCTGGTCGGGGCAATAATGGGATCATTCCGACATCAATTAAGTCTCTTTCCAGCTACTGGAGGATTGTTTCCTCAGGAGCCTCGAGCATGGCATCCACGGTGAAGTCTACCGCCTCTGCTGCTTCAGCTATGGTGGACAGGGACAGTGAGTCCCCCCAAGATCAGGTGATATTTTAAGGATTTTAAGCTTCTTTTTGACTGCATGATTTGCTGAAATTGAGTCGCTACAAGATACTGTAAAATGAAGTTTTCCTAGTTTAAAATCCTTTTGTCCAAAAGGAAAAAAAAAATGTTTAGTTGGTGATAAAGTTGAAATTAATAGTTATATGCGAGTATTTGATGAAATCTTTGACTGCTATAATTCATTTTGGGTTTGAGATGGAAACTCATTGCTTCGAATCTTAATGTTTATGTTTCCTGTGTTTTGGTTTTTGTTAGTTTCTTCTTTTAACCATTTTTCATCATAATACTTGGGTGAAGACAAATTGTGGCAACAAGGTTTTGCATGCAGCAGTGTATTCACTTCTGGGAACAATTTAGTCAATGAACAAATGAACTCTTTTTGTAGTTTTGCTGAACATTTTGAGTCTGGTAAATGCAAGAATGTATTGGTTTCATTTTGCAGGGTTCCTTTTATGCAAAGACATAGAGTTTTTTGACATGTGAATGTATTACATTCTTGCTTTATATGATTGAAATGGTTCCTCATCAATTTGGGATATGTTAAGTATTGGATATCCTTGAACAAAGTAACTGTTGAAAACGGTTAGTATAGGATATTGGTGTATGCACAATGTGTTCATACTCTGTCAAAAAGGTTTGCCGCCTTGCTTCGTTACTGCAAAATTGCTGGTCGGTTGTTCAACATTATGCCATGGTTGCATAATTGATTATACTTCAGCAATTTATTAGAGGACTTGCGTGTTTGTTCATACAGTCTGACAATATAAGTATTGCGAGATTTCTCGAGTAGTGGTGAACCTCATGATATCATGGTGTAAAGGAGGGTCATATGATTAACATTTTTCTGGGAGGCGTGTGTTCCTCACTTAAGCCTTCTATCGATCTAATGAGTAATGCAATAACGATTATCAGTCTAGGTGAAATTCATTGATATGCCATCTAAATAGGACCCATATCCCTACTTTTATGATGGCATATCAATGAATACTACTTAATTGCTACCTTGACTGATGATGATAATCAGTCTAGGTAGGTATTATTATTCCAGTCCAATCTATGTTTCAACAGCTATTACTTGACAGTTGCTCTTGAACTTCACAACACCCTTATAAATTAATTGTGATAGTACCATAGTTTCAACAAGAAAACTGGTGAACCGGCCTGTCAAACCATCCAGTTGACCATAGTGGACTGGTTTACATGTAAATTAGTCAATACCTGCTAATAGTCGGTCAAAATCCGGGTAAATTGCAACCCAACAGGAATGAACCAGGCAGGTTAAAGAACTCGATATCTGAACCCGCCTTTAGCAAACATATGAAGATTCCTGTGCCAGACATGGACCTAATATAAATAGACATTTGTCCACTTTGCTTGTATGTGAAGTAATGTAAGCAACTACCCAAGAATTGATTATTATGATCTATCATTATTAAAAATCGAGCATTTGAGCATTTAATGTTTTTAATTAATTATAATATTCTTATTTTATCACCACAGAACTAACTTATTGCATGACTCAAATTTTTATCATGTAGTTATATTTTACACTGATCAATTCATTTTAAAAATATATTTTTTTATATAAATATTCATCAAACATTAACCACAGGCTGTTAAACCAGTGATTTAGTGATTGAACTAGTGACCCACTGACCCAGTGATCTGGCTAGGCCAATGGCTGGGTCGAGTTTCGAAACTATGAACAATACTATACAACAAAGTTTAAAGACTCAATGATATAGAACTTGGGCATTTTCTTGAAAAATATATAGAAGTTCTTATTTCTGACTGCAAGTCAAGTAAACAAGGGAAATTTGGGATTTCCAACATATTGGTGAAGAAGTTCGTCAGTCTAATAACAGCTTTAAGTTTTGTTCCAAATTGGGCGATTCAACAATGTAGTGCTGATAAATGTACAAAAATATTATCTTGTTGTGCCAGGCAATATGTATATGCCTTCACACCAATTTTCATTGAACCCCATATTTGGTGTTCTGCTATGAATTTTTTAATATAGCATGATATAATTATATGACAATCACCTCTCGTATTTGCTTATTGTTGATCTTTCCATAATTGCTTATTGGGTGTCTTTCTCTATGTCGTGCCAATTGGTACTATGATATTTGCCATTCCCAGTTCAGGTGTGCTAGATCTATTTGTTATGGCTGATTTATTTATCTTTGTACCTTTCAACCAATTGAAGGTTTGCTGGGCTGGATTTGACAAACTAGAACTCGAGGGAGGCATCACAAGGAGAGTTCTCTTGCTCGGCTACAGTTATGGCTTCCAGGTTTGGGATGTTGAAGAAGCAGACAATGTGCACAAACTGGTTTCCAGGCATGATGGTCCTGTTTCATTTATGCAAGCATTACCGAACCCGACAGCATCAAAGGAATCTGGAGACAAGTTTGCTGATAGTCGCCCATTGCTGATACTTTGTACGGATGGATCGTTTTCTGAAGGCAATAACATTCAGGAAGGGTACGCTGGTGCTCGTAATGGGTTCACCCAACACTGCCATGGTTCGGTTAACGGTAGTTGTATGCCTACGGTAGTTTGGTTTTATTCGTTGCGATCACAATCATATGTACATCTTTTACGGTTTCGGTCGGTTGTTCATTTAGTGAGATGTAGTTCTCGAGTTGTTGCTGTTCTACAATCAACTCAGGTGTGTTTCACCATGTTTTAAATTCATAAAAAATTATACCTTTCATCCTTCGTTGTCCTTTTTCTCTTGTCAGGTTATGTTGATAAGATATGTTTTATGCAGATACACTGTCTCGATGCTTTTACGCTGGAGAGACAGTATACAATTCTTACGAATCCTGTCGTAATGGGTGACTGTGGATCTGGAGGTATAGGCTTTGGGCCCCTTGCAGTGGGTCCCAGGTGGATGGCTTATAGTGGAAGTCCAGTTGCCATCCCAAATTCAGGTCGTGTGAGTCCACAACATCTTAACCCATCTGTTAGTTTCCCTAGTCCTGCTTCAAATGGAAGCCTTGTTGCACATTATGCAAAAGAGTCGAGCAGGCAACTAGCTGCTGGTATTGTTACACTAGGGGACATGGGTTATAAGAAATTATCGAGGTACTACTCTGAGCTGTTGCCTGATGGAAACAATTCTCTGCCAGGGAGTGCTCATGCAGACAGTGTTGGCATGGTGCGTATAATCCCCAAGCGTGCATCTTTTTCATGGTTTGCGGAAACGTTTTTTTGTATGTGAATATTGTTGCTGTGCATCTTTTTTATGGTTTGTGGAGACCTTTTTTTGTATGTGACTATTGTTGCTGTGTCTGTCAAATTTCTTTTACCTGCTGCGCAAGTTATTGAACCTAATACTATCACTGGACTGCACTGTACTTTACTTGGAATGTTTCTTCCCAATTTTGGTGAATATATAAGATATTCTTTAGGTATAGGATTAGTAATAACTGATTAATGTTTATTGTGCATCACAACAGGTGCATTTCTGATTTTTGTATGTTTACCCTGATTATTTTGTGCAGGAAACTGTTGTTTGTGTGTTCTCTCACATATTCCAGTTTGAAATAATGTTTTCCTCATTTTGTTTCTTGTTTAATCATCAGGTCATTGTCAGAGATGTTGTCAGCAAAAGTGTTGTTACCCAGTTTAGGGCACATAAACATCCTATATCATCTTTGTGCTTTGATCCTAGTGGCATCCTGCTAGTGACGGCTTCAGATCAGGGCCACAACATTAATGTTTTCCGTATAATGTCTGAACTTTCTGGAGGTTACTCTGAAGCTGCTTCTGGCCCATCTTATGTCCATCTTTACAGGCTGCAACGTGGTGTCACACCTGCAGTAAGAACAAAAGAGTTGTTTTTTATCTTCTTATATGCAGATGCTATTGTCAGCAAATAGGATTGATTTGATATTGTTTCTGTTTGATAATGTTTTTTAGGTCATACAGGACATAAGTTTTAGTAGCAATAGCCAATGGATTATGGTTAGTTCTTTAAGAGGGACAAGCCATCTTTTTGCTATTTCTCCTTCAGGGGGTCCGTTAAGCATTCAGTCCTCTGATGCTTGTTTTAGTGCTAGAAACAGTGGATGCAGTTCGATGAAGAAGCCTGCAGTTTATGGACCACCAAATTCAGGGATACAGCGTTTAACCCAACAAATTATTTGTACATCTGGTTCCCCAATTTCACTTTCTCCTCTTATCAGAATAAGAAATGGAAATAATGGTTGGAGAAATGCTGTGAGTGGTGCTGCAGCAGCTGCTACTGGGAAGACAAGTTCTCTCCCTGGGGTTATTGCTTCAGCTTTCCACAACTGCAGAGGTGATGATGTGTATGGACATGCCAATTCTCTGAAGACAAACTACCTGCTTGTTTTCTCTTCTTCTGGTTGTATGATACAATATGCATTGGGTACCTCTGCCGTGCTAAATAGTGTGACAGCTTTACCGGAAGTGAATACCAGCTGTGAATCAGATCTAGATGGTGCTGCAGGGTTAGTAGTTAAGGCAATCCAAAAGTGGGATATTTGCCAGAAACTAAACAGGAAGCAGCAGGAAGATGATATTGACGTATATATCGAAAATGGAAATTTAGATCGTGCTAAAGTATTTCCTGAAAGAACCAGACAGGATGATAGTGTGTGTTCCGTTGTCATGGGTGCACCAACGAAAGATAAGATCACAACTGAAGAAAGACATCATATGTATGTATCTGAGGCAGAGCTGCTAATGCATCAAAATCAGAGTCCATTGTGGGCGAAACCTGAGGTACTTGATTGGTCACAGAGAATTTGAAATGGTGTTTTAGCAAATTTACTCCTCCATCACTGTGATGCTTGACATTTTTTATCCTATTATCTTTTGGCAGATAAATTTTCATTCCATGTTACTGACTGATGACTTTAATGAAGATGATGAAGGTGCTCGTAGGGGAGAGATTGAGATTGAAAAAATCCCCGTTGAGATGCTTGTAGTTAGGTCAAAAAAATTGGTTCCAGTTCTTGATTATCTACAAACTTCTAATCTTCATTTTGCAGGGAGGTGTGTTGAAATTTTAAACATTTTCTAGTTTTTTTTATATTTAAATATAGCTGTGTGCCTTTCCACTCTGCTCTCCATGGTTTGACTAATTGTCTTATTGTGGTTTCTTATGTTTGATTTTAATTTCTTCGTGTGTATTGTGCCGAATTCTAATAAATTCTTGTTATCATTCAGAAATCCTCTTATGAATAGCCACAATAACGAGCAATTGCTATGCCAGAGGTCTGACATGTCTGAAGGATCTGGCTCTCATGATATGATGACCAATGATGGCATTGTTATGGCGGAACAGCACAATGTTGCTGGAGAAACAAGCAGGGGCAATGTAAATGCTAATGTTAGCCCAATAGCAAACATTCGGCCTCAGACTGTACATACTAGAGAGAACTCTGTGGAAGAGACCCAAATTAACTCTGTAAATAGTAACATAGCTGGCCTGATACTGGAGAAACAATTTGGAGATGAAGGAGATGAGTTTGATTAAAGGTAATTTCTTACAGTTCCTACTCTAATAATAATGGAAGACACATCAGTACACCATGCAATGCTTTTTCGTCTATTTGGTAATTTTTCGTAAAAAAATGGTTTGAGCTGATTCTGGTTGTTCGTTCCATGAGGCTGGCCTAACATCTACGTATAATTGACATTTTTCATCCCAATTTTTGTGCTTATGACTGGAAATTGCTGATGTGATACGAAAGCTTAAGTGTCATATATTCATGGTTGAATCTCCCGTGCTAGGTCTAGGACCATGAGACAATACTTATTGGAACTTCAGAACTGTCTTCCATTGGAGTTCGTGTCTCACTAGAACCAGCTTGACTAAGCTTAAATACAAATTAAATTTTCCTTTTTTTTTTTGTCGACATCATTGGAAAACTTATTTGAAGTGAAAAAGTTTATTCATTTTGGAACTAACTCTTACTTGACTGTCAGAACAAGCAATTTGTTTAATTCCAATTTGATAAAAATAATTTTGTTAATTTTAAAACGCATACCTATCAGTAAACTTTTTAAGCTTAGCTAACATGCCCAAAGTCCATTTTTTCCCTCTTTTTGCCTCATATCTAGAGTTCTGGAAGTAAAGAAGAGTCGAGGATTAATAAATTGCTCTTTTTTGTTTTTTGGTAATGTTTGTACGTGTAAAGATATATGGGCTTGAATATTTTTCCCTAGAATGTTGTTCTATTATTTTCTTAGAAGGAATGCCAAAAGGTTGTTAATGTGAATCATTTTGTAAGTTTCGCTCAGGTGTGAAGCTATTCTTTTATTATGCTGGAGGGTTCCTTAAAATTGTCAAGAATGTCGAAGAATATGTAAAGAAGAGTGAAGAATAGCGACTTTGACTGATTTGAAGTGTGGATGCAATGTCGTAGGTTTTCATCCTCTCTGACTTGTGTAAAATAAAAACTGGTATATTTATCCAATAAGTAGTTGTAATATGTACATAATAGCTTCATCTTACAACATTTTAATGCCATCCTATTGGTTTTTATTAATTTTAGCTCGACTTTCACCTATTCGTGTAACTGCATGTTCAACAAAAGTCATTGCAGGAATGATCTCGACATGCTTCTTCGATCATTCAGGTGTAGGCGTGTTCAATGTAAACTTCTTTTTTTGACGACGAAATTTCACTAAGAGGACAAGGTTGAAAAGAGAGTTTATGCAACTTCAAGTTCTACACTTTCCTCAACATGCCTAATTGAATTTGTAAAATCTTGCACTCTTTAATTACTTGAGCATCTGAGTTTACATTTTTATCGATATTTCGCCTAGGTAATTGATACTTCAGTCATAAGTTTATTACTCCCCGAACCCTGTCGACTTTTCTTTAATTTCGTTGATGCTAAGATAAGTAACTTGAAGTCCAATTCGAATAATCTGAACGAGGCAATGGTATAAGAATTTGGAAACGGTAACTCTTGAAGTAGCTGTAAGAGTGGGATTATTACCATTACCTGAAGTAAAAAAGTGTAACCACCACGGATTTTTTTTCCGTCTTGCCCATTGTGCTCGGACTATTCCGAGCATTAGCTTAGGTACTAGACACTAGAGGTTGTGCCCAACATTGTGTTTTTCCAGTTCCGGTACTGTGGTTTCTTCACAATGGATCGCTGTTGTGCATCTCAATCTAGGGAAACTTAGTCCAAGGTGCGTGGAGAATTCTGAAATGCATTTTAGCCGCCTGAGACTGAAGATAAAGTAGCTCTACATTTGGTATCAGATCAAACTTTGCAGCATTCCCTACAGAAGGCTCAAGGCTGCCCATACAGTCGGAATAAAGATTTTTCAAACTACGAAAATGACTGCTCCTGCAGATAGCCGAAAGATTGTAATTTGTACTCAATGAAGATAGTGTTGAGAATAGAGCCATTGCTAATGTTTCTCCTAATTTTTGAAGTTTGGATGCAATGACTGATGTCATACTCAAAATTGAGATCCTGAAGGAAGCAGCAGCTTTGAGCAACGCAAGGGCAGTAGCAAAAGAATGTGGTGGACTTCCTTTGGCAATCAATGTTGTCGGGCATGTTTGATGGGAAAGAAAATTATCGAGATATAGGAGGACGCACTGAATATTCGGCGTAGGTAGGAACCCCTAAGAAGAGGAATTGAAGTTGAAAGTTTACAATCCCTTAAAGTGGGCTAGGATACGTCACAGGTATTGGTTTGCTGAAGGTTTTGCTAGAGCAGCGCCTCAATTACGAGGAAATAGAAGTGTCGAAAGGACTCTTGTCCATGCAAAGTCGACTCTAAAGATGCATAATGATGTTCATGATGTTGTTGTTTGGATTCTATCCACGTTCTAACGACATGTTAGGCTGCTCGTAGTGATCGTTTATCAAAGTCAACAATCATTTCATAGTGACATTTATCAAAGTCAACGATCACACATACTTCACATCGTTCCCAAGTTAGATAGTTGGCAAAAACCAATATGTCGAGACAATTGACTAAACAAATCAACAATTGAACCACAATACAACTCCCACATAATACAGGAGTTGACTGCCAACTTAGGCAACTGGCGGACGAAGCACATGATCCTGTGAAGTATCGACAACAGAAGGAGGCATGAACTGCCACATGGCGACTCCTGGATAGCTGATGACTGGCACAAACTTGCTCGCTGTAGCCTGACCTTGGGCAGCAAATGCAGCAGGCATGGCAGGAGTGGGTAGAAAGCCCCGGTTGCACATTTGTTGTCTTTAGTTGTTGCTCTAGCTTTTCCTTATCGGCCTTCAACCTTTGCTTCTCATCGCGGAACTCATTCTTCTCGGCCTACACAAATTAATGGAACCCCAGATTGTGCACAAATAAGTGATCATCTTCTGGTCCATCTTAGCAAAGTCAAAAAGAAACATAGTGCTCGTTTTCTTGAGAGGATTGAACTCTTAGACCAAATTGGAATCACATTCCGTCCAAAATGATTAGTTGAGACACGCACACCAGAACATATAAATTACAGGTAACCGTACCTTTAGCTCTTTAATGTTTTCCTGTAGATCTGTATTTGAGTCTTTTAGCTTCTGGGCTTCACCTCGTAGTTGAGTCACAAAGCGAGCAGCATCAAGCAAAATAGCAGCCTTGTCTGTTTTGGGAGGTCTTCCAGGCTCCAAGAGAGCACTCAATTCGAGAAACCTAAAAATGAATGATGCAGTTACTAAAGCTGTGGTGTGTGTGTATGAAAAAGAGAGGGTGTCTCTGTGTGTTGTTTGTTTTGGGCGGGGGGCAGAGAGCAAGAACAGAGAACATGGTCACACTTGTCATTCATGTTATCCCTTCGTTGTTTCTCCCTTCTCGCTTTGGAACTTGATGGAGCACAATATTCAGTTCTAGATCTGTGAAGAACATAACAAGGTGAGAGGAAACATTGTTTGCTAGAACGAAGATTTTATTAACTGGGCATATTGCTTAAACAAAAAGTAACCCCATATCCATGGGGCTAAATTTGGGGAATATCTGGTTCTATTGAATGCAATTCACCATCTTTACCAAAACTTTGGACCAATACAAAATATGTAGCAGTTCTTTACCGCTTCTTGGAGCCAGGTTCCTTCTGGACATCTGAATCCCCAAATGAGCAATCATTTCAACGCTGTAAAAGATTAGATCCCAGAAAAGGAAAGGATAAGAAAAGTGATGAATTGACAAAATAATAAGTTAATGAGAAAGAAATGAATGGAGAGGAGCGGTTATAAACACAATGAATATAAGACCTCTTTCAAACTTCTTGAAAAGAGGATTGCAACATATAAGATACAAGTACTGAGGTTCTTGAAGATTACCTATTTTGGCAAATAAAAGAATCTTCACTTACATTGACTTCAAACACATATACCAGAACAGCATACTCTCTCAGTCACTCCAACAAATTTTACAAAATACTCCATCCGGAAGCACTAAAATAATTGGTAAGAAAATTATCTCCAGACCTTTCCATTCAACATCACTCACCTTTTAGCAAACACCAAGAATATCCACAGTTGGGTTATATTTCAGCAAAGAGCTATAGTGATATGATTGTATTCTAACATAACAACATCAATAACATGCATTTGTCAGTATGAACTATCCACCAATTATAGCAACACAAACACACTCACAAAGAACATGACTTGAATTGTCCAACATGCAGATCATAATTCATCCATAATGAAAGCTGTTGCCTGACTGGTTACCGCTATTCTTTAATTAGAAAAACCAATTATTCATTCATCTGATATGACTTAGAACCCTCATTAGTGGAACTTCATTATAACCTATCTTCAAACAGGAAAGATTAAATCATAACCAAAAAATATACCATAGTATAGCACCTCAATCTCAGTGCACCATCAAATGTAAGATTAATAGTTTTAAACAATAAATAGCCCAAACTATAACCAAATGCGCATAATAGAAAAAAAGCGTGGCAGTAAAAGTTAATGACCAAAAGAACTTTTCCACTGTGAGTAGAATGACCGAGCTTTTCACAAGAAAATAAACCAATAAAATGCCTATAATTTTATTCGAAAGCATAATCTTCTTCATTACGATATAAGATAAGAAGTTTTTTTTTTTTGGAAAAAAAGGCAGCTATTGTAGTAATATTTAGGTCTAATTTAGGTCTAATAAAAATTTGAAAAGCAGCTTCAACAAATCAACTATCAAAGATATAAGGTACAAGTACTAACTGAAAGGAAAACAAAAATAACCATTTAAATTAGAGCATACGAAATCTGATCTAGAGCAAACTGATTCTCCTCCTTTTCTGATATACGATAAGCACATATCATTTTGATCTGGACCTAAATAACAACCCAAAACGTATCATAAATTTAGAATCTAAAGCTTTGTGTACCAGTAAATGCAATGATAAGAGCAGCATCTTCATGAGGATAACTACCAAAAATTACATTAAACAAAAATCCTCCAATACTAACATATGACATTGAAAACACCTCCGCCATTCTCCCACGTCAAATGATTAGCGTATTCTAAATTCTAAATACAGCTGCAGACATCGAAAATATTTGCACTATCATACAAAAAATTTAAATAATATTCATAAACGCATTAAACAGTAAAAGACAGCAACTGCTACTAGAGAATTATATACTTTAAATTATTCNATAAGAAATTATGGAAACACAGAATAATAAAAAAAGAAGAATAAGAAAACGCACGAGTCCCTTAAAACCCAAAAAAATCTAAAATTCCACCAACAAATGCCAAATTATTGTAAGCACCACTAAAAATTACAAAAACAAAAAAAGTACCATAAATTTGTTTAAAGATCAATAGCTGAAAAGCCCAAAGCTTTATTAATTACAAGTGGTATCAAAATAAAGGTGTGCAAAATCGAAATGAAGAAATTCCTAGACATTACCTGACAATGGATGAACCATTCAATGGTTGCACAGACCATGAAAATCCAGAAGCAGGAGCAGAGAAATTCAGGAACAGAGACATCCTCGACCACGTAATCATACAACCAATTCGTGTTTTCCGGGGAAACCATTTCCAATCAGCCGCCGAAAAATGGAATTTGCTAAGTCGACACGAGTAAACAGGGGGAACTTTGCAAATCTATTTCACAGGGTTTGAAAAGGGAATCGGAGTCCGAGAGGAAAAATTTTAAAAAGGGAGAAATGTGCAAATTGAGCATTACGTTCACACAGAGACGATCATGAACAGTGAAATATGACAAGATTTTCCAAGAAAAATCACAATTTTTCACCTAAATTCCGACAATTTTTTTTCTATTTTTTTCCATAAAAAATATTTTCCAACTTTTAAAAATATATATGTGCCCTATTTGAATCACATTTTTTTCTAAAATTCATTCTTTCAATACTCATTTTCAACCACACATTTTTAATAAAATGATATTACCAATAAATTCAAAAAAAAATTCCTTATTTTTTAACCTCATATTTTGCATCACATTATATCATAAAATGCATTTTCTTTTCAATAATGTGCATCGAATATCCCCTAATTTTTCTTGTTTTTAAGGAAAACATTTTCTTTGAGGAATTGGTTTTTATTTTTCTCAAAATAAGGAAAATATTTTTCATGTCAATCAAATACTCTTAGTATTTTTGTAGTGATTTGGATGTGTTATATCTTAATTTTGTGTTAATTATGTTTATTAAGTTGAATTCAATACAAATTGGTGGATTTAGAACAAATGAACAAAACGTGTAAAAACAAAGAAAATTCAAAGTTTGGGGACCAAAGTGTAAATATTTTGTAGTTGATTTGAAGCACAAAGCGATGATTGAAGATGATATATGATCAATTGGATGTAATTAGAGGTCAAAGTAATGAAATATAGTGAAAGTATTTTTACAAATCATTTTCCAGCCTAGAAATTTATGCTCCTGATTTTTAACCTCAAATTAAGACCCATTTTTGGGATAGCAAACGTTCGAATTGGAAATATTTTATTTCTAAAAGAATTGTATCCATCTAAATTATCTTTCTAATGCATTTTGAATCACCTCAATCGAATATTTGTAGAGAAAATGATGGTCAAAATATCGAATGTTGCTCAGGGACGAATCGAAGCGAACATGCGCTCGCGGGCAATTCATGGCATGCGTGTGGTTATGCCTATGTGAGAGCACGGGCTGTTTTCGCATATAAATCAGTAATTTCCTTTTGCGATTCAAACTTTTTTGGAATCCAAATTGGACGCGAGTTTGAACTATTTGCTGGCTTTTATAAATAGAGAACGTGAACCTCTATTGCCTCTTCATATAAAATAGTATCATCAAGTTCATCAAGAAAAAAAAGCCAATTACTATATTTTGAGAGAGGTGATCAAACACTAACAAGGATTTGAATGTCAATTACATCAAGGTTTTGAAGAATTCAACGTTGAATTTGAAAATCAACATCTTTTAAATTATTTCGTGATCCGAGTGATATTTTTCTATTCTTGTAATTTATATAATAATATGTTAAGTTAAATCCCTTTTTGTATTGGATGAAGATAAACTCTATTGTTTATTTGTTTTAATTTAAGACTAGTAGTTTACTTGCATGTCTTAACTAATTTTGCATACTAATTGCATTATTTAATTGAATTGCCACCAATTAAATGTGAGGAGTAATAGGTCACCAAGCCAACGCAAATGATCATAACTATGTCAACGAGTCGAGCCGAAAAGTTTTTTTGCACCGAGCTTTTTTGGGCCCGAGCCTTAGCGGACCCGGACCGGGCCCGAGCGGGCTCGTTTTTTATATATAGAGAAATCTACATTTTTTACTTAAAGAATTTAAAATTTGTACAGTTTATATGTGTTATAAATGAGGAAACTCTAGTATTTATCTCTAAATAATTCCATAAATTATCTACATTTAGCTATGTCAACGAGTCGAGCCCAAAAAAAAAGCTCGGGCTCGGTTCGAGCTTTTTTGGGCCCGAGCCGAGCAAGGCCCAGCCAAAAAAAATTGAGGCTCGGCCGGGCCCGGGCTCGGGCTTTTTCCGAGCCGAGCTTGAGCTGACGAGCTTTTTTGTCATCCATAAATTATCATCCTTCTTCGCCAAGGCAAATATAACATCACTTAGAGAGATGATAAACTTTTATTGATTGCCTGATTACAAGCCAACGATGAAGATGATAAGTTAGGACAAATCCATTATATGAAATCTTCCAGAAAAAAATTGAGCTAGTAATAGTTTTTATGCCTAAGTTTCTTTCAGTCGATCCACAGTGGACGCACTCTGGGAGTCACACTCGCTACCAGCAAGGTCAATTAGATTCAGGGAGCCTTGTACCTGTAATCGTGCTCTGTAGCACAACAAAACATAACTTGAGTTTTGTGAATTTCTATCCAAACAAAGATAAAGATGTAATAACCAGTGACAAACCATAACGGTAGATCCGCGTAAAATAGAAATACCTCATTGAGTCTATTGAGCTAGCACAGATCACATGCATCTTGGGGTGAACTCTGAAAAATCCACTGCACTTGAATCTAATCAAAGATCTAATCAATTGAAGGGCTCAAAATTGGTGGATGATCAAGTTGCCTGTAGTAAGCAGGACAAACAATGCCAAACCTTTGTTCCTGTTTCCAGCGACAGGGAAGGCAAAGGTTATTCTAGTTCAACAAGGAGTTGAACCGAGGTTCATAAGCAGGGTATCGCCCTTGGTAGATACGTGGATCATGCCAATTTCAACAACTATGATGAATTGATTGCTGTGTTAGACGATCTCTTCGAATGTGAAGATGAATTGAATTATCGGAATAAGAATTGGCTTCTGGTGTATATTGAGGACGAGGATGATATGATGCTAAAAGCTCCCAATTGATTGATTTTCTTCAATCAAACTCGAGGATGAGTTTTTTTTAAGGGGGAGAGATTGATTTAGTAGTTTCCTGATATAATTGTCATTTATCAAACAAATCACTCGTAGCATTACTCTACTCGTAGGGGGCCACCATTTGGGTATTATGTAAACCTTTATGTGTAATGCTACGTAGCATGACTCTACCAAATAAATCACCTATTCAACGCACCTTATATTTATTCTTAATTTTCAGCTTCTCATTGCCACAACATCCTCTTTAGTGAGCTCAATTACACGACAATCTGAGCCAGCAACTCTTGTCGGGCCACTTGTCTGGGGCTGATCACGACACCCATCAACCACTGAAAATGCACCTGGTTAGAGTTCTCGTACCAGTGCTGGCTGGCATTTTTGTGTTTCCAACCTTTCGCCTTTTATCTTGTGAAGTCTCATCAACATTATACTTGCTCTGGCAAAACCAGTAAAACCCCCCACAAAAATTCAAAATTATCAAAATCTTATGAGCTGAAGTAATTAAGAAAACGAAACTATATATGATAATATTTCCATAAGCCAGGACGAAATTACAATTTTCCATACAAAGATCAACAGGCAAGTTAATTTCTGAATAAAAACTCACCAAGTATAAATATAATTCATCAAAAAAGTGTGTACAAAGATCAACAGGCAAGTTAATTTCTGAATAAAAACTCACCAAGTATAAATAAAATTCATCAAAAAAGTGTGTGTGTGTATATATATATATATAATCTAATCAAATCGTTAAAAAAGTTCCTCTTAGGATAGACGCACATTTTAGAACCAGAAAAAGCAAAAAGAAAACATCAGAAATTGCTCCAAACACAAATAAAACTCATAAATTTCTTAAACGCCCAACTGAAGGCAAATCACAAATTAATCCAGACGATCCATCGAAAATTAAATATCAAATTGTAAGTGTTGTGGTTTTGACACAAACCCTGGTAGGTATTGGAGTCTAAATTGGAGTGGTCTTAAAGAAATAAAATTATGGATCAGATGAAAAATTCGTCATTTTCTCTAGCGCTGGACGCTCAAGCGAGCCCGATAGAAAACAACCTGAGACTTGGTCGCTCGTTTGACACTGCCTTGTCGCTCGCCTTTCTCTCGCCTGTCGCTTGAGTGATAGGCTTATCTAGCCCAAGTCCGTTTTCGTTTTTGATAGACTTCAATTGAGTACATTGAGATCTTGTAAATACAATTGTTATTGATTATGGTGGATTTCTCCTCCTCTACTCGTGATTTTTCTCGTACGGGATTTCTACGTAAATTTTGGTGTTTATTTTCTTCTTCTTTATCGTCATTATCGTCATTGTCTTGTTTGTTTCATAACAGTAAGGATGAGTGTTAAAGAAGTGCTCACATTTGACGGGCTAGATGGCCTATGAGCTGGAGGTTTGTTCTGGTTCTTGGATGCCATTTGAATAGATCGAGTATCTTGTACTACAGATTCGTATGTAGAGATGAAGAGAGGCTGAGATTAGAGAGAAAAAGATATGGTTTTCAAAAATTATGTGGGGCCTTGGATTTCGATCAAAGCTATGGCAATTTGTATGTCTGGAGCCGTTTCTTTGAATTGCAGTAACCAAAGAATAACGCCATACTACACTTAGGTTCATTTAATTGCAAGAGTGAAATTTGGATGAAAAGAAATTGAATTACCTAAAATTATTTTTTTAGGAATTGTCAATTAATTGTGTTTGATTAATATAATTTTCCATATTAAAAATGTTGAAATTTTGGATCTTTTGGTATTCGTTTAACTTTGTTTTTCATGAAAATTGTCCATTAAAGAGATTTTTTTTTTTTTTTTTAAAATTGGATATATTTTTTGTTTTCATTGCAAAAATAAAATTACGTGGAAATTGTCCATTAAAATGATTTTTTTTTTTTTTTTACAATTGGATATAAAATTTGTTTTCATTGCAAAAATAAAAAAAAAATTATTGGAAACCACTTTCCCACCACTTTGGTGGGAAAACCAATTCAATTAAAACATGGAAAATGGGAGGGGTTGGGCGGAAAAAGTTTTGCCAATAAAATTTTTTCTATCAAACAACAAAAAAGTTGGAACTTGAAATGGAAAATAGGATTAATCAAATAGGCCCTTACTGAAAGTGAAATCAATTGTTTTTGTTTTAACCCTAAAAATTCAGAAAATGGTTAGAGTAATTTCTGTTAATTCTTGAAATAATTCCACTTTTAAATCGTAATTTTGTAAGTAAAATTGTTGACTGAAGTTAGGGATTGGAATCCGGCGGCTAGACAGAAAAAGAGAGCGTGTGAAGAGAGAGAAGATCTTTTTTGAAATGGGATTAGGTGGAATTACATTTGTATATAGAATAGAAGAACGTTGTAACGTATATTGACCATTATACCCCTACTTTATATTTGAAGTACTTTCAAAATTTTTAATTTTTTTATTTCTTTGGTTTTACCCATTTTGTAACAAGGTAATATCTTATTATAACATATTTGATACATTTGACTGAACTAAGCCCTTGTTTGACAAATATTAAAAAAAGTTTTTGAGGAAAATAAATTTTGATATATTAATTTTTTTTGATAATACGTGATTAAAAAGTAAGAGAATTTTTCACATACAAAAATTTTATTGTATAAATATATTGTTGAAAATAAGTTTGAATAAAAATTGAAATAATGAATAACAAACAGGGACTAACTAAGATGCAACTTCTCTATGGAGTTTTTTTGAGCCTAAAGGAAAAATTGCATTGAGAAATATAATGCAAAGTAACAAGTGCTATAACCTCTCTTTTAAAAAGAGACGCAATATCATAAAAAATTTAAATGGTATGTTGCTACTATTAAAATGCCCTTACATTAAGTTCATGTTTGGTTCAACATAAAAAATTGATTAAAATTTAAGTCAAGATGAACAATTAATTTTAATATCACATTTTATGAAATTCATAACTTTCAATTACACATACCATGAATTTTTATCAAATTTTACTAAAAATTTTTAGCTGCACTTATTTATTTTTATATTCTTTATTTTATTTATTCCTTTTTTTTATTTTAAAGAAAGGATAAATTAGTGATTTTAAAAATGATTTAATGGAGGAAATAAATGGTAAAGACCTTTTGTGCAAAGAAATATTGATATGAGAAACCAAATGCTAAAATTGTAAAGGTATATAAACGATTTGTGCAATGAAAGATGACGGAAAGAATTGACGGAATGAGACGAAGATGATCAACTCCACAAAAAAAATGTTTAAATGAGGGTGGAAATGTTAAATTTGAAACAATATGAACGATTTGTGCAATGAGTGCAAATTGTGAAAACGTTTTGTGCTAATTATTCATAATAAAATTTAAATTCAGTATAAATATAAAATGGTAAAAATAAGAAATGTATATTTATTTCAATATTTCGTTAAAAAATACAACAAGGTAGGGAAACTTTTATAATTTTTAAAAAGGAGAACGGGTATAAGTGTAATAATTGGATACTCAGGGGGATGTGAATGTAATTTAATGAAATTGAAAACGCACCAACAAAGTTGAAAAACCCCTGTAAATTGTAACGAACCAGTAAACGTCAAATGGCGTCTTCCAAAGAAATGCATTCACTTCTTGAAAATAATTGTACTCAGTCAAATTACGCGCTCTCTGACCCATTTTGTATTTTTATTTTTACATCTCCTAAAGCTCCTTTTCGTCGATCTGATCCTACACAAAAAAATAAAAAACCCCACGAGCTAAGGAATTCCCCAGTTTCAATTCAACTGACAAGAGTTTAATAACGCGTAATCTTTTTTGGGCGTTTGAAGTATCTTAGTTTGGCTTTCAATAGAGATTTCATGGTTGTGGTTTGAATCATCGGTTGGGTTGTCAAGATTATTGGTTAAAACTCCATGGTTGAGCTAGTTGAAGGTTGGTCGTGGAGATAATTGAATTGAGTTGTTGAAGAACGCTGCGAACTTTGGCGGGTTATTTTAGCATTTNATCGGTTGGGTTGTCAAGATTATTGGTTAAAACTCCATGGTTGAGCTAGTTGAAGGTTGGTCGTGGTGAAAATTGAATTGAGTTGTTGAAGAAAGCTGCGAACTTTGGCGGGTTATTTTAGCATTTGGGCATTTGGGATTACATGGATTTTCGATTTTACTTCATGAGTTTGTTGGGATGATGATGACGATTCAAGACAAAATGGGTATCCGGAAAGCTTTTTATTGCATTTTTTTGGAATTTCTGTTTTTTATTTTGTCACCGGCGGCCATGGAGAGCAAGGGGGAGGAAATAGAACCTTTGCTGGCGCATCTAATCTATTCCGGGGAGATAAATCAGGAGATGGTACTGAGTTGTTTCTTATTGTTTCTATTCAACTCTCTCTTTGACACCAACCCCCCACCCCCCAAAAAATAAGTAAATAAAAAAATAAATAAATAAACATACATCATGCTTGTGTGTATATGTAAATATATGCTGTTTTTACGGGAGATGATTGTCGATCTTGTATAGCAGCATGATCTTGAAAATGAATTCCTTGGCAAACATTGCCTGCTGATTTTGATTGAGGAATTTAGTGCTATGCCTATGATATGTTGACAATCCATGTGAAGTTTTCACGTTTTGTACCACCAAAAAGCCTTATTATGTACATTTGTATTGTTGCATATGTAAGCTTTTAGTCTTGCGTGCTAAGGAATGCCATATACACATACTAAGGCCGTGTTCTAGATTTTATGGTGGAGTCAGAAAGTATAGACTTTTCTTTTTGCCATTGTCTTGTCTATAATCTCCTTCACGTTTATGCGGCTGAAAGACCTATCCCAAATATATTCATAATACTTTAAAAGAGGAAGAATACTTCTTTAGTTTCCTTGTCTTATGTTTTCTCCAGTCTTATAATAAGTTTGAATACTGGAGTAACTTTGTTGAAGAAACATAAAATTGATGGCATTAAATTGAGCCATTCTTTTCTAGTTCTTTCTTCATCACTGTCTTCTTTTAACTATCCTTTCTTCTTCTTTTCTAAGAAATGGTATGGTAGTTGAGAGAGTTGATCTGTGAAAGAAACAACAATAGTTTTCCATTAAATCTATCAGTCAAATGCTTTTTCATTTAAAAGAAGATTGGAATCTTATCATTCCAAAAATAGCTTTTGTCATAACTCGTAAGATTATTATTAAGTTGGTTTTCTGTAAACATGGTTGATTGATGAGCCACTTCATTAATTTATATGTGGTTTATTTCCATCTTTCATTTAGATTTTTCTCTTCTTAGTACCAAACTTGTATGATACTATAGGAAATGGGAGTGGCCTTTGATAAATGGGTCCTTTCTATGCTACTTAAGTTAAAATTTTCCATGTATAGAGGAGAGCTTTGATACACATAGAAACAGGTTTTCCTTGACTCCAGCTGTATGAAACATGTATTCTTCCTGTCTTTTAAATGCTTTCAAGGGCTTCTCACATATTGTTCTAATTACCTTGATCTAACCTGTCTTTTCATTCAGTCATATTTAGACGATGTCTCTTCTATGGTTAGATGTTGATGGGTTATTGATGTCTCATCAATTATACTCTGTTAAATTAAAGGAAGAAATAATTTTGAGTTTCTGAAGCCATCATTTAAACATTTTCCTTCTGAGGAACATTATCTTTCGATAGTGTAATTAAACAAGCACTTATTCAATTTGTAAAACAAAATGATCATATAAGGAAGAAAAAAAGTTTCGTGTTCACATAGAATTCACATGTTCTCTTGGCTTTTCCAAAGTAAAGTTTAGGGAACGAACTTGAGCAGAGTCTGGAATGCCATACATGTCTAGAATGCACACCCAAAATCTGATGAAATTCTCTTGCTGCAGGCTGAATTGTTTTGGATACACTGCAGACCAGAGTTGATGCATGCCCAAAAAGCTCTAGATCGTGAACTATATCTCACAGAGGAATGGTCGAGCTACAGCAAGGAACTTCTAAATAGCAAGTCATCAACCAAAGAAGATATCCATAAAACTGTCAGTGTCTTGCAACCTCAAGTTAACCAAATCCTACTGGATTGTTTAACGGAGAAAAAACTTACATTTCTTATATCTGGAGAAGAGAAAGGTGTCAAACATTGGTACACCAGGTATTTGGGGTTCTTCTTTTCCAGGCCTGATCCATCTAGACGCCGTGAATTAATTCAGAAATTCGGAGAAGCACCTGCTTCATCCCCTAATCCAGCACCTTCAATTCCAATAGCTCCTGATGTTCAACATCCTGCTAGACCTCCATTACGTCCATTTTTTCCTCCTGAGATCGTGTCAAACCTGCCCCCTACAGCCGGTAAGCAATCTACTGTTGATCCAAATTCTGCTTCGGGTGTACAATCAGACAAGAAAAAGAGCAACAAGAAAACCATTGTCATTGCGGTTGTTGTAACTGCTGGGGTGACACTTGCCCTTTCTGTACTCCTCTTCTTATTCTATCGTAGGTTCTGTGGGGCTGGTTCTGCACGGGGGAGAAACGATGAAAGGCCTCTTCTCAGCTTAAGCTTAAGTGAATATTCAATTGGTAAATTTGCAATTCCTAATATTTCTTCTTAAGAGATTATACTGCATCTTTCGTTCTGATTTTTCTTCTGAATTTTGATCTCTCAGCTTCTTCGCCACAGTCATTTGGTCTGGCAACTTCAATAAATGGAGAAAAGCTTGGTAATCTGTCTACTAACAAGTCAAACCACAACAAAAGTGGTCACAGTTTCTATGTGGAGTCACATTCTCTAAGTGATTCAAAAATTGAGCTTCCAGTTGTAACAATTGCTGGAGCTGCTGATAACCCCGTCAAGTATTCGTCAGGTATGTCTCCTGGAATGTTTGATACACCAGGACTGCCTCCATTGAAGCCACCACCTGGAAGGACAGATCATCCTATGCGACCTCCAGGTCCAAGCAATACAAGCGCTCCTGCAGCCCCAGCCCCAGCCCCTGTACCACTGTCTCCTCTAAATTCATTTGGTGGGCCACGCCCTCCCCCTCCTGGACCACCTCCTCCACCTCCTATACCCTCTGGCATCAATACTGGTCCTCGTCCACCACCTCTTCCACCTAGAGGTGGCCCTCCACCTAGGCCTCCTTCCATTGGCTCAAAACCACCTCGACCTTCACCACCTGGACAGAATCATCCATCAACAACTACTTCACCTGACAAACAAGAGGCTACTGGTTCTAAAACTAAGCTGAAGCCTTTCTTCTGGGATAAGGTTTTGGCCAATCCTGATCAATCAATGGTTTGGAATCAAATAAAATCAGGGTCCTTCCAGTAAGTATTTTCCCTCTCAATATTTATTTTTAATTAATTGATTAAGTAATTACTTCAATGAACAGGTTCAACGAAGAAATGATAGAGACTCTATTTGGCTATGCCCCTGCTGAGAAAAATAAGAATGTGTTCAAGACAGATTCTTCATCCCAAGATCCGTCAACCCAACATATCCAGATAATTGACCCCAAAAAGTCACAGAATCTATCAATTCTTCTCAAAGCATTAAACGTGACTACAGAAGAAGTTTGTGATGCACTTCAAGAAGGTGACAATATTTTGTTGATTTTAAAAATTCTCTGAGATAATATTACCTGAAGAGAACTTAATTATCTGTAAGCATACTTGAAAACGAGTTGAGGAAGGAATCAGATAAAAAGTGGAATTTCATATAGGGTTGGTTTGATGTAGATTTTTTTCATAATAGATTTTGTGAAAAGTGATATCTTTTGGAGAAAGTGTGGTTTAAAAAATAGTTTTCAAGTCCTAAACAAACGCAGCTGGCTGAAATGCATTGGACGTCATGGCATAGCAATGAGTTTTACTCATATCATAGACCTCTTTCCGGAATGGTATTATTGACCTAAACCGGAATTCGGATGTTCTCTATGTATTATTACTTTTTCCCTATTTTGATCCAATTCTTCTTCCATCCATTCAACAATGTGTCCTACATCATCCATTTAACAATGTGTCCCAAAAACAATGTGATGTTCTTATTGTTTTCATTTTGTAATAATATTTGGACTTCAAGTCTAAAGATTTATAATCTTTTTCCTTATGTTCATTAAGCCTGAAGCATCCTAGGGCAGCTTGATTCTTATTGTTTTATGCCTTTTCATCTTGGATGGGTAATAATAGAATTTTAGGTATACTTCAATGACGACTATTATAAATCAACCTCAGTGAAAGATGCTAAAACCATTATTGCAGTATTGATTGTCAATCTATTTTCAGAGGAAGAGAGGATCACTTTGCTCAAAAATGCTTGCACAATCTAAATGCAAGATTAACCAGTTTGCTTATTTCTCTGACAACTAGCCATCAGTAGTTTGATGGCCGTTTTAGTTTATTATTCTGACTGTTATTTGAAAATCTGAATTTTCTATTGTCTATGGTCGATTTTATATGTCAAGAAAAGTGAGTAACCTATTAAATCAAATCAGGCAACGAGCTTCCCACAGAACTTATGCAGAATTTATTGAAGATGGCTCCGACATCTGACGAAGAGCTGAAGCTGAGACTCTATAGTGGCGAGCTTTCTCAACTTGGTCCTGCGGACCGTTTCCTCAAAGTCTTGGTGGACATTCCATTTGCCTTTAAGAGGCTAGAATCCTTGCTATTTATGTTCACTTTACAGGAGGATTCAGCTATGGTAAAAGAGTCTTTTGCAATTTTAGAGGTGCGCCATTCTTGCCTGTTAATTGCATCTATTTATCAGCTTATAATTATTAGGAAGTGTCCGTATTCATTAATTTTGCAAAATCATTTGAGAAAATTTGAAATGTAGTGATTGTGGGAAACTAAAATTTCTGATGCAAATCTCTCCATGGATGGACTACATATTGTGCTGTCTCTTAAAGTTTGTAATGTATAATTTTCATTTTATGTATTAAGAGTTTTAAAAAAAATCCATCGAAAGGTGAAAATTTTTGTTGTAGATCCAGTGTGTTTTCA
The DNA here is from genome assembly GCA_903798255.1 of Fraxinus quadrangulata. NCBI lineage: Eukaryota > Viridiplantae > Streptophyta > Magnoliopsida > Lamiales > Oleaceae > Fraxinus > Fraxinus quadrangulata. Next base: position 49,411 of record CAIGRB010005143.1, on the reverse strand, counting down.
CCATTCACATTTTGCCTTCCCTTTTGTTTTTTCAACTTTCTTCTTTATATACTAACGTGAGAGCAACTGAAAGTGATGAATCTACGCCTCATCCATAACCTGTTGTAAATCATGAGAAAATTCAGCTCTGTTTTACGTGTAATTTTTTTTTTTTTTTTTAATTTATGGAGAATGTGGTTGAAAATGAGTTTTGGGGAAAAATGAATTTTTGGAGAATGGGGCTCAAACAGGGGCTTCATTTTTCGTGCTTATTCTTCAAGTTAGATTCCACAACGTTCATGTCTGTAGACTAATTTCTCATGCATGTTTAGTACAAGAACGCTTGCAGCACCTTCCATTTGCCATAAAATCTCAAGTACTTGCTCAGTGTTTGGAACTGACTATGCTTTTTATTTACTCTTTCATCTCGATGCATTTTATGCTCAAAATAGCACTTGAAGTAGGTGTATCAAAACCTTTAAAATAAGACCCTGAACTGTGCCAGACCACCTCCGAGGCCCGTCGGCTGGGCCGTAGTTGTTTTCAGAAAGAGATACAGTGTGCTATGCCCCCCATTGGACTACAATAGAGCTGAATCATGCATTTAGCAGGCTGCATTACGCATTCAATGCAGCCGGCTAAATGTCAAATTTTAAAGTTGGAAACGTTTTTATATTTTAAAGAAACCTTGTATCTTTTAATAAAAATTATTTAGAAAATGAACCGGGCTGAAGAATCGGCTTGTCACTTTGAAAAGCGTGCTGAGCACGGTAGGAGTTGCTATAGTAGCGTGGCAGTGCCAGGCCTAATGTTAAAGGGCCAGCCCTGCCTTTTTAACACCCCTAACTTGTAGTGAAGATTATTGGAAAATTCAGGATGTTCAAGAGCTAGTTCTTGTCTATAATAATTCTCTTATATAAACATGCTTATCTAAATGAATTTTAATCTCTTTATTCATGCTGTACGGTCAGTCCTTGAAATGCAATGGGGAATAGGTTTGTGCCCCCTCCAAAGAAAAAGAAATAAAGGAAGATAACACGATGCACGAGCAAAGAACTACAAATGTGACAATGATCCAAGATTTGCCTTGATCTTTAGTTCCATTAATCTACAATTTCTATAATAATACATTTACTCCATCTCAAAATATTGCAGGCTGCTTGCACAGAACTCCGGAAAAGCAGGTTGTTCCTCAAACTGCTTGAGGCTGTTCTTAAAACTGGAAATCGAATGAATGATGGAACATTCCGTGGTGGTGCACAAGCATTTAAACTTGACACACTTCTAAAATTATCAGATGTAAAGGGAACAGATGGAAAAACGACACTCTTGCACTTTGTTGTTCAGGAGGTAATCCGTTCAGAAGGTGTACGAGCTGCCCGGGCAGCCAAACAGAGCCAGATTACATCCAGCATCAAATCTGATGATCTACCTGAGGATTCTTACCATGACTCAGACGAGCATTATAGTAGCATTGGCCTGCAGATTGTCTCAGGTCTGGGTGGTGAGCTTGAAAATGCAAGGAGAGCTGCTATATTAGATGCTGACGGCTTAGCAGGAATGGTTGCCAAGCTTGGTCAGTCAATCGTAAAAGCCCGGGGTTTTCTAAATTCTGAAATGAATAATACATCAGAAGAAAATGGGTTCTGCCGGACTTTGAAAAGTTTTGTGCAGAATGCCGAGGTTGATGTTGCGTGGTTACTTGAGGAAGAGAGAAGAATAATGGCTGTAGTGAAGAGCACAGCAGATTACTTCCATGGAAATGCCGGGAAGGAAGAGGGGTTACGATTATTTGTTATTGTTCGGGATTTTCTGATGATTTTAGATAAGGTATGTAGAGAAGTGAAAAATGCACCAATAAAACCAAATAGGACACCTCGGAAAGAAGAGTTGGCAACGACTTCTATTGATGCCCGACAGAATCCTCCCATCGATCCTCGTCAACGGTTGTTTCCAGCTATTACAGATAGGCTGATGGATAGTTCTAGTTCTGATGATGACTCATAGTAGTTTAATCACAACAGGTCGCTCAATCAAATATTATAGTATCAAATCTAGATAACTCAAACCACCTTAAATTTAAGATGACTGATAATTTTCTTCATATTTTCAGGTAGTGCAGAGATTACAGAAAGGCCTATACAATGATACAATGTTGATTCTTTCATTTGATTGCCGTCCTAGTTGCAAAGCTGACTGAAGTTGATGTGCAATGGGTAACTAGCATTTTCAATGTTGCTTGGAGGAAGACTTGATAAGTTGCTTCACTTTATTTTTCATTTACTGGAGCTTCATTTATGGATCATATTGTTGCAGTTGTTTATTTTTCATTATTCTTTTGACAATTCTGTCCATATTCTTTTCTGTTTTGGGGTGCATTACTGGGAATCATCTGAATTGTTACCAGGTGACTGCAAACCTAATCCTACGAGAGACGACTTTTTACAATGGGGAGGAGTGTACAAATTAGATGTAAAAAATATATATATATTTTCTTGCAAAAAATTCAGTTATTATTTATGTATTTTATAAATTGTAGGTTCAGATTCCTGCTGCTGTTAAGAAACTCTCTCTCTCTCTCTCTCTCTCTCCTTGTGACGCTATTGAATTCGATCAAACATACAAAGCTTTGTTTCTCACTGCATTTCCATTTGTAATAACCATTGTTATGGAAGATATTTGTTGTCCACATAACGATGAGTTCCAGTTCACTAATAATTTCGAAGATTGATGCTCGTGGTTAATTAAGTTTAGAAACTGTAGTGAAAGTTCCGACAAATCTGTATTTGGAAACAACATAATCAATGATTTGAGTGCTTTGTTTGATGATATCCCCAACTGTCTCTTAATGACAGTAAAATTTAGAAAACTACACTTATTTTCAACTTAGATTAATTTTACTGAATCTAGTAAAGATCAGATTCTTAATTTTTTTTTTCTTTTCAAGACAGTGAAAAATGGAAACCATGTGCAGCAGCAGAGCCATGATTTTTTTTTTTTTTTTTTTGGGTTGGCAAAGATTATATAGTAAAAATAATTTTAAATAATATAACTATAATTGTTCCCAACGTGTTTTCATATTTTTGAAAACATCGTATAATTATATCATTATCAATTTTGTTAAATATATTTTTCTCAATAAATAAAATATTGTTTTGTTCTATTACTAAATCATTTCAAAAAATTGTTAACTAAAACCTTCCAAGAAGTACTTGGAGATAAGATGCTAAGATGTACAGAATATGGTAGAAAGAAAGAACCTTTTGATTTCCCATTTTTCTTACTTAAAATAAAATTTTACTAACCAACCTTGCCCAAGTGTAGCTCCGCCACTACCATATGCAATTCACAAAAATAATCGTCTACAACCATTAAGAAGGAACACACCTTCATTTCTTCTTTCTTGGTTGACATTGACTTAAATTTTATCAACTTTTTTAATTAAATCAACAAAGCTTTTAGAACACACCTCTAATTTGAGGGGCAAAGTAATCCGCAAAAAAGGTTGTAATTACATCCGTAATTTTCATTAATGCTAAAGACACTAACGAAACAAGCATGTACATTTAAGATGGATCTACATTCTAGACCTAAAAATAAAAAATCATTAATCTAGTTTTATGTTTGAAGTTTAACACTGCCAAATTTCTTCAAGAATAGTTCCCAAGCTTCTTGCTCAGAAACTGAGTCCACTTCTATAATCCGCTGGCAATTCATCTGACGGCAAACTTCTTTGGATCGACTTGTTATGATCAACTTGCATCCATTCATTCCTACAGGAATGCCAATCTTCTCTACGTCGATTTGCTTCCTGACATCATCCAATATAAGTACAGATCTCCCCCTTCTCTTGAATGCCTCGAAGAGTATATTTGCCCTTTTCCCCTCGTCATTCTCAGATGAGAAATCTAGTTCCAAAGCTTGTGCAATGTCACTCTGCAATTTGTAAATGCTACTACCTCGAGAGACTTTGACTTGATAAACACGATCCGAGAATGTCTGACAAACACGATCCCCGATATCCGAGAATGTCTGATAAACACGATCCCCAATATTCGAGAGGGTACGAACACGAAACTTGAATAGGGGATCAAGAAAGAAATCAGCTGGTAAAGTTGTTTGGCGTGATTTCGGTGGATACAAAACGGCAAGCGTTTGGGCTGTGTCAGCCCATAAAAACTCGTGGATATTAGTAGATACTCGCTGAAGTAGACGGCTGGTATCAAACTTATCAAACTCAAGAAAAAGGCCTTTAGGAAAATTACTCTGATCGAGAAGCTCAGTCACTTCCTTGGTCATTATTTCAACCCGTTCAGTCAAATTATGTCGTTTATAAAATTTGCTGCGTATTACGTCTTGTTTCAAGGTTTCAAATTCTTTTATCATGTCTTCAACATTAATCAACCAATCTTCAACCTCTCTCTTGCGCTTTTTTCCATCAGCATATAGTAATTCCTCCTCCACATCATATTTTTTACTTGTCAGCAATTCTATTTTTTTATGAAGAGCGTACAAGTTTTCCTCCAAGTCTGGGCCTAGACATTTGAAAACTCCATTGACAATTCCTTCAAGCCTATCCATCTTCCTGCAGCAGAATTTTATATGCAGTCAAAAAAACCAATACAACACTCTAGGTAATATTAAACCGTGGGGAAAGAAAACAAAATGGTGGCTCTTGCATTTTGTACACAATCAATAAATACCATACCATGAGTTGGCAATGGTGCCAGTAGAAACTTTCAATTTTCCACGATCAAATTGACAATAGACTCACTTGGTCAAGGTGGTTCTTAGAAAAGCAATTATAACTTATTTTTCTTTTAAATAAGGTCAAAAGTGGAAGCAAGAAAAACAGAGGGGTATAAATTAACATCACCATTTTTCGTATTTCTCCATCGATTCAAATCACTCGAATAGAAACTTTTAAATCAACGACAAGATGTGCTAAATAATGAACCAGAATAGAGCAATATTCTTGACGAAACAAGTATGTGCGTATGTATATGCAAGATGGATCCAGATTCCAAATCATAAAAGCAAGAATAAAAATCATTCATCTTTTTATATATATAATATACCTTCAATCGAATTCTGGAAACGAGAGAGAAAATCCTGCAATCTTAATAAACGCTCTGCTTAAAACTCTCAGTAAGGTAAAGCATAAGGCCTTCTGTTCTTTATTTATAAGGGTGAAGCACACTGTAATACTACCTACTTCAGTATAAAGTCAATATTGGTGACGAAGAAAAGCCAAAAAGGTCATGAAGAAGAACTTCGCGGAAGGAGCTCGGAAGCATGACTACGCGTTTGATGGATTTATCAAATATTACGTCTCTTTCGCGGCAATTTCCTTTCTTAGATTATAGTTTGTTTGGCAATAAATTTCTCATTTCTATAAATATTTTTTTGATGGACCAATCATTTTTTAAATAAAAAATGAAAAATGAAAAGGTCGTCTCCTCTCTCATGTCCCGCTTGCATATAATTTCGTACCATGGTTCTATTTTTCCTATCCAATGGTAACAAAGCCAAACATAAGAATTAGAGGTCGAAAATTTTCATCTAATTTTAGTACTATACATGAAATCCAAACAATTTTCCATTACTTGTTATGATATTTAACTGTTCATTATATTGTGATTGACCACATTGTTCAGGCTTGTAAATGCACTGATTTATTTAGCATCCACGTAGTTAGAAGGCAATCACGTTATAGTGGGACCATTTGACGGTCTAACATGTTTCCAGCTATTACAGGTAAAAAGATGGATAGTTCTGATTCGGATGATTATGTAAGTGTTATGCCCTATATCCAATCATTTTGGGACATAAACACTTTGAATATATATATAATCAATGCATATTATATGGCAATATTTATTATTTAATTGAATTTATATTCTAATAAATTAAATAATAGAATCCGTAGATTCAAGTCCTGGTGATTTGTTAATCACAAGGAGTTGTGATTGTGAGATACAAATTACATATGACTGAATCTTAAATCGTCCGTGGTCGAAGTA
>CAIGRB010005143.1:0-42507 GCA_903798255.1 Fraxinus quadrangulata | reverse complement strand
AAAGGAGTTTGCAAAAATCATCAAAGGTATAATTTCTATCACAGTTTCTAACTAAATACAATGTAGATCCTTGTATGGGAATTGAAAACTGTTTATTTTCCGCTGCGCATGTTTAAGTAGATTCCCAACAGATTACTCATAGCAGTTTGATCAAAACAAGTATAATAAATCGTTCCATCAAATATTATAGTACCAAATTTAGAGAGAACTCAAGCCTCCTTAAATATAAGACGATGATCGATAATTTTCTTCGTATTGGCATTTATTCAGGTAGGTCAGAGATTACAGAAAGGCCAAGACAGTGTGATACAATGTTGATTCTTTCATTTGATTGCTGTCCTAGTTGCAAAGCTGACTGAAGTTGATGTGCAATGAATGGTAACTAGCATTTTCAATGTTGCTGCACTTTATTTTTCATTATTCTTTTCTCCATATTCTTCTTTTTTGAATTTGTGATACAGACAACCTTTAAAAAGGGAATTGGACCATGTTGATCAAACTCCAGCTTTGGTATTGTCTTTCTTCCTCTCTTGACAAGAAAAACGTTCTCAAAAAAAAAAAAAAATAGGGGAGAAAATGCACGAGTCGATTTTTAACTTAATCGAGATGTCAAGACGCTAGGAATAGCAGAGTTTAGATATTATGACAACACCTAGAAAATGCTTAATAATCCAAATACACATACAAAGGCATTAGGAGTCACTGAATAAATGATTATTAAATAATATATTTTGCTAATATTATAACTTATTTTATACAAATTTGCATTGGTAGTAATTTTTTTAAAACTTTTAGGTTTATTGTAAAATAAGTTATTTTCTGATTTTATATCTAGATATTATTTGGATATTTACTAACTTGAGAGCGTCTTATCAATTAGGTTAATTATAATATTCGTACATGAAAAAACGGTGCATCTTGTTAAATGTACACAATAAAGTGATATGATTTTCATATATTAATACGAATAATTTTAAAATATAATTTTGGATTGCTGTGATTATGTAATTATAAGGTAACTACGTGATACAGTAAAACTTCTATAAAATAATAATATTGTGATTGAGAGTTATTAATTTATAGATAAATGAATAATTTATTAATTTATAGAGTATTTTATATTTTAATAACCTGTATTATATATTACCATAATACATGTGGGAACTTTTTTTAAAAAAAAATATTGGATGTGATGAAATTCAAAATTTAATCCGTAAGCACAAAAAAAGGCACACATACATAGCTTAAAGAGGAAACATTAATGTGCACGCAAAGAAAAATAAAAGACTTTAGGTGTACATTTTGAAAAAGAGGCAGATTAAAAAAAAAATGTCAAATTAAAAATTTGTTAATTTGTATTAGCACGAACTTTTATGAATTTAAACAATTATTATTTTATATATCTTTTGGGTCTTAAGAGGATTTCAAAAAATTTTATTATCTTATACATTTAGGAGGGTTATTAGTTTAGTACACTAGCCCAAGTCGAGATTGAATAGTTTTTTTATTTAAAAGAGATTATTAATTTATCAAACATTCATTTATCGATGTTTTACTGTAATTATGCTGTGAATAGTGCTATGTTTTTGGATCACAAACAAATTTCAACAATCCATGAAAAGCTCTCAACTTTTTCATGAAACATCACCAAAAATAAAATTTGAAACCATAGGATGACTATTTTTTAACCATGCGAATAAATTTAGTGAAAATTTCTTATATAAGAGATTATGGCCCATTTCAAAACTAAGAAATAAGATTTAAAATTTTAAAAATCAATATTATTTANTATTAATTAAATATATTAAGATCACAAATTATCGAATTCATTGGTTACAAATAAAAAATTTTATAGGCCACAAATTGTTTCTCGATGACAAATAAAAAATCTTATAGGTCACAATTTATTTATTTATCGGTCCTATCAAAAGATTTATATGTCACAATTTATTTATGAATCACAAATCGTTACATTTGTTTGATGATTTAAGAATAATGATGATACACAGCTGCTTTTTTTATCCACATTAATCGGTTACCTTCATTTTCATGCAGAGTTCACTCTGTATTTTCTGCAATTGATCGATTCTATAAATTGTTCCTACAAATGAGACGAAGGGTGAATTCTACAAAACAACTCCGTCGGGTCGGACTTTCCTGATTGGACATTCAAATTGAAAGATAAGTACATACAATGTGACCCAACAGATTCAAAACTAGGAAGAATGGTTCGACAGTACGGATAGCCACATACAATGGGACATTTATTTTGGTACTGATCAAGCAACGAGAACACTGTTGCTCCAAGAGAGACTACATTATGGACTGTATTGGTTCAACGTGTAAAAGACTCACACAGCAAGTCTCAACTGGTCGAGCACCGTCCACTAGTGGCCAACTCTTATGCTTTATCTAATTCGGTCAGCTACTCTTTCTTATATTGAATCAAGAGACGCGGCTTCTCCCCAATACACTTCTAATGGATTATGGTAATACCCTGAATCTTTGGTATGAAGCTTGGCAATTCAGCTTCTCCAGGTTTAATTATTTTCTAGAAGACTGCAATGTTCAATTTTCTATCAAGGAATATAATTGCTTCCGATCACAGCGAAAAATTAATTTGGATCTACTAATGGTTCAATATATTACATAAGTCCAAATGTATCTGTTTACCTAATTATTAACACATCCATAGCTGCACACAACCAAAACAGACCACGTTAGTTTTTCAAACTAATCCATCATCCAATTCATGATCCTTTTCATCGATCGGTTATCACATAGTGAAGTAAATGTATTTCATATGCAATGCCACAATTCAAAAGATAACAGTTCGATAAGCAATCCAATGAGTTAATTACATAAACATATTGAATTTCCATACACACTTAACACAGCTGTGAAGTCCATGTTTCAAAGATTAAAACTGAGCTGTTGATGTAGCACATTCGCGTTTCAAACTCACTCCAAGATTCAATTCATCATCATATTCATTGATGAGTTAGCACACATTGACTTAACATGTAATTTACATAAGCAATGCCACAGTTCAATGGAATACAGTTTGTTCACATTTCTCAATCAAGAGAAAAAAAGTTTATTACAAAAAAATAGTGATTACCAAGAGAAACCCAGCACAGCAGTGAAGTTCATGATTCAAATATAAAAAAGCTATGAGGTTGATTCCGCACGTGAACACATATTTTACATAGAATTCACGTATTCATATGTTGTAGTGCACCACAATAAATAAAATTTTTGAATCAAGATGTAAATCAAATTACTGTTAGTGATATTATCTTGCATTACGAAATATAGGAGTAAATACGAAAATCTCCAATTTTGAGAACAGAATGATGATATTATCTTGTATTACAAAATATTGGAGTATATATGAAAATCTCCAATTCTGAGAATAGATTGATGATCGAGTACGCAAAGGCTAGTTATTGAAGAGTTTGATTCTTCAAGCCGAATCATAAACACAACCATTTCTTCTCCATTTTTTTTATTGTCATTTTCCATTTATCTTTTCTGAATTAGCTAATACATAGGGATGTAATTAATTAGCGGTAATGTATGCTGGTATTCGAATATCAGTTACAGAAAAGATTATGGGAGTAATATTGGGATCAAGTATTTATAATGTTATTTTGTATTCTATATATAGTATTTTAGAAATATATTCAAAGATATAGTATGTATAGAATTGTTATTTTTATGCAAGGTAAATGTGATTTTTTCCCATGTAATATTGTAAAATTATAACACTACTTGCCTCCATATTTTAAAAAATATTTATTGGAATTAATTATTAGGAGACCAGAAGAAACACGTTTAAAATTAGTAAGGCGATGGAATAGAGACATACCTGTGAGTGGATAGAGTTTGATCAAACACCTTCACTCATTGAAGTAATCTACCAAGTGTTCAAGGATGCTGTTGGCATTGTGACGGTCCCACTCCAATGATTCCCACCATTCTTCCTCTTCTCTCGCTATCCTGATTAATTCAAGAGAAGGGGAAGGAGATGGTTGTCCATTGAGAAGCCGCAGCTATAAAGGCACTTGCTTGATCATTTTAACGCCCACCAAATGAATTTCTTGAACGGAATCACAACAAATCATACCCTTGGAGATGCTCTTCAGTTGTGGCAGATATCTCAGATACAAATATTTTAAACATGGAAATGATATATCTACGTTACTACTGTTTACTCCATCGTTGTTGTCATCTTCTATTATCTCCTCCACTCGTGAACAACTAGTAACAGTCAAGTGTCGGAGGTTATGGAAATTGTGCACCAAACTCTGAGGGAAAAGCTTCTTCATTTTATCACTTTTCAATCGTCAACTTTTTGAGACAGGAAAATGAGCCAAGTGGAAAAGGTGCAACTGCTTCACACATGAAGAGACCAAAAAATTCTGGCAAGTTTTCCAGGGACAACGATTGAAGGCATTCGAATGGGGTCCCACCAGACTGTTTTTCTTCCTTTGCAGATGATAAACTCATAATGCACTCTATTTTATCCTCATTTACTATTGTGCATGATTTTAAATCTCTAGCACTATTCAGAATTGGGAAATCATCTAATAAGCAACCACCCATGCCACTTCTAAAGTATAATTCCTCAATATCTCGTAGCAGCAAATTCTCATCTTTGCTTGAAGAGGATTCCATGAGACTGTCATCTCTAGAACTCATCCGTTTACAAGATAATGTATGAATAGCATCAGATTCATGAGTGTGAGTTTATTGTCAGCGTCTGGTAAAAATTACTGGATTATTCTTGATATATAGAAAGCACCATAATGATGTCCATAATGGACACATGGTACCCCTATTGAAGGGAGTACCGATATTGGCTCCTTTCAAAAAGAGTGCACCATGTATACATTATAGACACCATTATAATTCTCACTATGTACACCAAACACTACCCAAAAGGGGAAGGATTCCATGAGACTGTCATCTCTAGAACTCATCCGTTTACAAGAAAATGTATGAATAGCATCAGATTCATAGCTTTTGTCGGAGCTTAAAAAAATAGCATAGGAAATGAGTCGCCTATTAATTTGTTGAGACTTTACTAATCGATTGAGATCATGTACGCAACTTAATCTGCCTTCTAATACTTCCAACCGTTTGAATGCCTCGACTTCTTTTATTGGTAAGCATATATGTCGGTGACACCTTTAATTTAGGACATCTCAAATATAGGAATTTGAATTTGATTAAGATATCCATACCTTGGGGTACTCCCTCAATACTAGTACCTGTGAGGTCCAAATGTCTCAATTCTTTGAGCTTTTCCAAGGATGGCACCGATTCCAGTTCATCACAAAATTTCAGCAGTAATTGTATAATTTATTATACTTCCCACTTCTTTTACGGGACGATTCAAGGTAAACATCATCATATTGTTTAGGTTTACATCCATTTATCTTCCTAATTTTTCATTGTTATTTGCAATGTTCTAAAAATCGAATCGAATTGGTAATTGGGACTAAAATTGATCCGGGTTTGTTTGTAAAATTTCTAATTAAAAATCATCCCCAAAACCCGTTAAATCGACTGATTTTTAAAATAATTCATTGCCGGCTTCTGATTTAGTGAGGTTAAAAGTGAAAACTTCAAAACTTAAAATTTAAAAGCATCAACAACAATAATTTATCTTTTCAACCAACAATTTTTTTATCACCGCTACAATATTATCAGTACAAATAACTTAATTGTATAATTAATTATACTTCCCACTTCTTTTACAGAACTATTCAAGGTAAATATCATCTTATTGTTTGGGTTTACATCTCATTTGTATTATCTTTCTAATTTTTTATTGTTATTTGCAATGTTTTAAAAATTGGATCATCGATTCAATCAAAAATTTGGGACTAAAATTGATCCGGATTGACTTATTAAAATTTCTAATTAATAATCCTCCCAAAATCCGTTAAATCGACCGATTTTTAAAAAATTCGTGACCTGCTTCGGATTTAGTCAAGTTAAAAGTAAAAAATTAAATGCTTATACAATAGACGGGACTCTTGGAATTCTTATTTCTTACCCACAAACTCTACTCTCTTAACCCATTCATCATTCCAATTTTCTTGAATCTTCTCTTCCAAAAATATCTCCAGCCTTTTACATCAGAAGCTTATCAGAAATTCAGATTATTTGCCGAACGTTTCCTATTGATTCTTATTTCTTTAAGTGAATGCTTGATTTTCATCTTCTGGGATTTTGATCTTCTTATTGATCTTGAAATTGTTGGGTTTGGTTTGTAGTGTGAGGGAGTGTCTGCAGAGTGTTTCCCATTTTCCTGTGAGCTGAAATGGTTAGTTTTTAGAAATCGTTAAATTGCTTCTGACTGTATATAACAATGTTTGCTTGGGTAAGTCAAGACGGTTGATTTTATTGAAATCTTTCAAAATGCTTTCTCGTTTGTAAGCATAGACTTGGAGGATAATACAGACACTCTTCAAAGAAAAATAGATTTGCTGAGAAGTAGAAATGATGATTTGCACACAAAATTACAAAATGCAGTGTACATTCCTAAAAAAAATAAAACGCAAGAGAGGTTGAAGATTGGTTGGATCATGTTGAAAACATAATAAAAGAATTTGAAATCTTGAGAACGGAAGTACAACGGGGCAGAATTCTTGCACGGAAAAATTCAGTGAACAATTGAAATAATGACTAAGAAAGTGACGGAGCTTCTCGAGCAAACTGATTTACTTAAAGAGCTTTATCTTGAGGTTGGTGAGAGTATTGTCCCGCAATTGGATACACCCAAACACAATGGCCGAGCATTTCTCCAAAATGTTGATGAAATTTTGGTGTCCTTAATGGATGATAGTGTCTTGAGCATTGGCATTTATGGAATGGCAGTAGGCAAAACAACTGTGGCATTGCATGTCCTTGATAGAGGAATCCACATTCTTTGGTCATGTTTATTGGATCACAGTCTCTGAAGAGTTAACCTTGACAAATTGCAGAATGAAATTGCCAGTGTTGAAATTAGATTTATCATTTGAGAATGATGAGAGGAAAAGGGCAGCTAAACTCTCAGGCATTCAAGAAAAGGGAGAGATTTGAACTAATGTTGGACAATGTCATGAAACAAATCGATTTAGAGGATATTGGTATTTCTGTAGGAATCAATGGATGCAAGTTGGTCATAACAACTCAATCAGAAGAAGTTTATCAATGGATGGGTTGCCAAAGGATTGTAAAGTAAAAACACTTCCCCATCAAGAAGCTTTGGAACTATTCTTGAAGAAATTTTGCAGAGTTGAACTTCATCCCGAAGTAGAAGGGATTTGCAAGAAAATGGTAAAACGGTGTGATGGTTTGCCACTTGCACTCGTCAAATTGGCTAAAAGCATGAGGGGAAAGAATGACATTCAAGATTGGAGATACACATCAGGGGCACTGAAAAATTCATGTATGGGACTTGCCGTCATGGAAAATGATGTTTTTCCAATACTCTCGTATAGTTATGAACAACATGTTGATCAAACTCCAGCTTAGGTATTGTCTTGAATCCCAACCAACCATATTAGCTAAGCATTCTTTTACAAGCCTGACAAGAACAAGTAAACTTTTGTAATATCTCAAGTTAAAATTGACAAGAAAAGTTTCCTCGAATTAAAAGAAAATACAGGATGAGTCAATTATTAACTTAATCGAGATGTCAAGATGGAATAGTCGAGCTTAGATATTATCACAACACCTGGAAAATGCTTAATAATCCAAATACACACAAAATTACGAGTCAATAAGGACGGGCCAGAATAGATGATTATTAATTAATGTATTTTGCTAATCTTATAACTTATTTTGTACAAATTTGCATTGATAATAATTTTATTTAACTTTTAGGTTTATTGTAAAATAACTTATTTTCTGATTTTATATCTAAATGTTGTTTGGATATTTACTAATTTGTGAGAACCTTATAATATTCTTACATGAAAAAGGTGCATCTTGTTAATTAAATATAGCCGATAAACTGATATGATTTTCATATTTAAAACTATAATTTTGAATTAATGATTCTGTAATTATTCTTATTAATGGTTAACTATGTAATAATTATACAGTAAGTAATGCTATCATTTTGGATCGTACGTATAAAAAGTATTTTTAAAAAAAATATTTATTGGAATTAATTATTAGGAGAGCAAAAGAAAAGAAAAACGTTTAAAATTAATGAGGTGATGGGATAGATACATACCTATAAGCGGATAGAGTTTGATCAAACACCTTCTTCAGTTATCAACAGGGCTGGAGCCAGCATTAGAAGGCTGATCCTGGGCTATCCAGCAGTGCTCATCAAAGTATCTTGCCAAGTGTTCAAGGACGCTGTTGGCATTGTGATGGTCCCAATCCAATTCCCACCATTCTTTGTCTTCTCTACATATCCAAATTAATATAAGAGATGGGGGCGGAGATGGTTGTCCATCGAGAATCTGCAGATATCAAGGCACTTTCTTTATCCTTTTAATGCCCTCCAAATGAATGTGCCGAATGAAATCACAACAAATCAACACCTTGCAGATGCTCTTCAGTTGTGGAAGATTCCTAAGATGCAAAATAAGTAACCTTGGAAATGTGATATCAGCACTACTACTGTTTCCTCCTTCATTCTTGTCACCTTCTATTATCTCCTCCATCTGTACACAGTTAAAGATCATCAACTCTTCGAGGTTACGGAAATTATGTATCAAACTGTGAGGGAAAAGCTTCTTCATTTATGACAATGTCCAATCCAACTTTTTGAGCCAGGAAAATGTGCCAGGTGGAAGAGGTGCAGCTGCTTCCACTTGAAGAGTCCAATAAAATTTCGCAAGTTTCTAAGTTTCAAAATTTCAAGGCTTTGAAATGGGGCCCCACTAGATTGTTGTTCTTCATCTGCAGACAATAACCTCATGATGCACTCTAATTTGTCCTCATCTTCTATGATGCAGGACTTTTAAGTCTCTAGCATTATTCAAAATTGGGAAATCATCCATTAAGCAACTACTCAAGCCACTATTATCAAAGATTAGTTCTTGAATATCTCTTGGAAGCAAATTCTCGTCTTTGCGTGAAGACAATCTGTAGAAACTGAGTTGCTTGTTACGTTGTCGAGACTTTAGTAATCGATTGAGATCACATGCGCTATTTAATCTGCCTTCTAATACTTCCAACTGTTTCAATGCCTCAACTTTTTCTATTGGTACACATATATGACTTGGCAATGAGAGCCCCTTAAGATGTGAGAGTCTATGCAAAATCTCTATTGATAACACCTTCAATTTAGGACATCTCAAATATAGGAATCTGAGGTTGGTTAAGCTATCCATACCTTGAGGTACTTCCTCAATACTAGTACCTGTGAGGTCCAAAAGTCTCAATTCCTTGAGCTTTTCCAAGGATGGCATCGATTCCAGTTCACTACAAAATTTCAGCAGTAATGTTCTAAGATTCTCCAAGTCTGAAATAGAATTTGGCAAGTTCTGAATTTTAGTGAGACTTAAATTGAGAGTGCGTAGACCTCACATGTGCACAAAGAAACAATCTGGAATCCTCTTCAAAGGATTGCCACTCAAAATTAATGTTGAAAGTCCAGGACACTTGGGCGATGTGCCAGGTGAAATTTCCTTTATAGAGTTATCCATCAAGGAAACCTTATCCAAATCTTCTGTCCACTCTTGCACATCTGGTATTTCCCTTAAGTGAAGTCCAGCTTTTACCATGTATCTAGGGTTATCTTTAGCGATCCCTATTGCCATGTCTCTGATCAAAACATGCATCTTCACATCCGTACCATTTGAAGTCCTTTCCAGTAAGCAGACTCTCTCCAATTGATTCAGTATTGCATGACCTTGGTCAATCTCGGCTCTAAAGCTTCTATAACTTCTCTCCACCAGCTTTTCTGAAATGAAATTTTCAATCAATTCGCCTCATGGAATATGACAGTCTTCAGGATACAAGGAGCAATGCAAGAAACAACCTTTCATTGTATCTCTTAATCGATCATAACTATATAAGAGTATTGGCAGAACCCCATATTCCATGCCAGCTTGTCCCATACACGATTCTGCCAGTCCTTCCAATGCATCTCTCCATTCATGAATGTCAGTGACCTTCCTCACGCTTCCAGCCAATGTGACAAGTGCAAGTGGCAAACCACCACATCGTTCTACAATTTTCTTGCAAATCCCTTCTACTCGTGGATGAAGTTCAACTCTGCCAAGTTTCTTCAAGAATAATTGCCAAGCTTCTTGTTCAGAAAGTGTGTTTTATAATCTTCTGACAACCCATCCAATGACAAAATTCATTAGAACGACTTGTTATGACCGACTTGCATCCATTCATTCCTAGAGGAATACCAACCTCCTCTATGTTGATTTGCTTCCAGACATCATCTAATATAAGTACAAATTTCCCCCCCTCCTTTAATGCTTGGGAGAGTTCAGCTGCCCTTTTCCGCTCGTCATTCTCACATGAGAAATATAGTTTCAAGACATGGGCAATATCATTCTGCAACTTGTAAATGCTGAACTCTTGAGAAACCGTGACCCAATAAACATGACCCAAGAATGTGGATTCCTTTAAGAGCTTATTATGGACATGCATTGCCAAAGTTTTTTTGCCTACTGCTGCCATTCCATAAATTCCAATGCTTAAGACGCTGTCATCCATTAATGACGCTCAAATGTCAATACTCTCATCAGCCTCAAGAAAAAGCTCTTTAGGAAAATTAGCTCAAGAAGCTCAGTCACTTCCTCAGTCATTATTTCAACCTGTTCAGCCAGCTTCCGTTATTTATATAATCTGCTCAAACATACTTCTTCCTCCAAGCTTTTAAATTCTGATATATTGTTTCCAACAACAATCAACCATTTTTCAACATTTCTCTTGCGTTTTTTCCATGATGATATGATTTGTGCACATCATGTTTTCGAACTTCCAGCAATAATATTTTTTATGAAGAATTTTTATATTTTCCTCCAAGTCTTGGCTTAGCCATGAGAAAACATTTTTAAAAGTTTCTACAAACTGGGACATGTGACTTCCTGCAGCAGTATTGTTATAAGTCCAAAAACCAATAAAAATTTTAGCTACTACTTTGAGAAATATTAAACCGTGGGGCACTTATTTGGCTGAAAGAAAACAAAACGGTCTCTCCTGCATTTTGTACAAAGTAAATCATGAAAAAATTTCGAAACATTAATTTATTTCAACATATTTGAACTTTTACAGAAACATTAAAAAAAGAGATAATTCACTATTATATTATTTAAATCTAAAAACTATAAGTTATTTTATTGACAACAGACTTGGTTAAGGTAGGGGGTTGGAAAGCACTTAGAAAAGAAATTATTGAACCAATGGACTAACAACAATTATTGTTCGTTTTATAATTGACTACGCAGAGTTTAAATATTATTATTCTAAATTATTTACAGATAAAGTAAACTAACACCTAAACAATCATTTTATTCATTTAGGGACAACTCAACTACCGGCTTATTTGTCATAGATTTTTTTATTTTTTTATTTAATAGAAGTTTAATAAAATGGTAACTGAAAAATTAAATAGCTACCTGAAAATTGCTTCAGATTAGTATATTTGATCTTTAATCACTTCAACTGAGCCAACACTCAAAACACTTGGGGGCGCAACATGGAAAAAAAGTAAGAACCAAATATTAATTAATTATTGATTTATTCAATCAGAATAATGATAACAAATAACAATGACATAA
The DNA here is from genome assembly GCA_903798255.1 of Fraxinus quadrangulata. Taxonomy (NCBI): domain Eukaryota; kingdom Viridiplantae; phylum Streptophyta; class Magnoliopsida; order Lamiales; family Oleaceae; genus Fraxinus; species Fraxinus quadrangulata. Next base: position 30,748 of record CAIGRB010005143.1, on the reverse strand, counting down.
TTGAATTGGATAAATTAGAAAGATAATATAAATGAGATGTAAACCCAAACAATAAGATGATATTTACCTTGAATCGAAATCCCAAAACAATCCGGGCAAGGAGCGAATATCCTGTGGGAAGTATAGTTAAATGCTTGCCACTTGAGCAAAATAGTCGAAAATAATTTATACACAAAAAAGACACGAAATTATGAAAAACGGCCCAAACAGTGAAAAAAAAAAGGAGGCAAATCTTAGATCAAGAGTACATAAATAGGGTTTAATGTATAACAACAATAAATAGTATACAATTTCTTGAATATGTTTAGAGAGAGAAACTGGGTAATATGGGGTGATTGAAAAACTCAGATTTAGAATCATTGGAACTACCAGGGATAGTGGATCTCGGTGAGCTGATGGTGGTGAAGCGTTGGCTCTGCCGTGTACGGTGGAGAGAGGTTGGGTGAGAGAGAAAGAACGCAAGGCTGAAATGATTTGAGGCGTGAATTTCTGTATCACGAGTTTTCAACTTTTAATTTTAAGAACTTGATACTCTAAATCTCCAACTCTTCCATGATATTTTCCAAAATCGAGACTATATGAGTGGATGGACACCTTCTATTAATTAAAATTAAAAACTAATTCTTGTACAGAAGAACAAAATAAATTTTCACTACATTTTATCTTTCTTATTTGAACACTATAAAATTATGTATTATGTGTTGTTATGTTCGATAGGATGTCTATGTTTCATCTAATCTCTATTTAAAGATATAAAGAGGTTACAATCCTTGTACAATAACAATTCTAATTTAAAATAGAAGTTTTAATTAAAATTTAAGTAGGATTTTTAATTAAAGTTTAAATCCAATTAGTTTACATTTAAATAACATGTAGTCCTAGAACTTTGATTACAATTACAATTAAGTTTGCAATTCTCATAACAATTACAATTACGTACAAAACTTTATTATATTTATAATTAATATCAAAATTTCTATAATAATTTTAATATAATAAAGACTCAATAATTTATAGAGCTATCACAAGGACTTGATTGGTCATATATTATACAAACTTCAAGAATTAAATCTTGACTAGTCGACTTTAAACCATCCAATCTAATTATTATTGAACGAAATATATAAGATCATATGAGCCAATAAATCTGTAACATTTTCCTTTTACATGCTATATATATATTATTTATTTTTTTATTCATGTCTGAAATTCGATAATTAGGTACAAGCATAAATATCTCTTTGTTCTTCTAATTATTAACATTGACTTAAGCTCGTCTTCTATTCTTTCAAAATTCTTTTTTCTATATACCGATTTTCAATCACATTCACACAGTAAAACATTCTATACATAAATTTTTTTTTTTTTACTTTTTAACCACATGTTCTCTAAAAATTCACTATTCAAAATAATGCTTTCTTCAAAAAAAAAATGACCATTAAACAAGGGTTGAATAAATCACAAATGTTGAAGTTTGGCTGTCGCTAAATATTGAGCTCAAATTTTAACATTTCAACAGGAAATATTTAAGTAGTCATTCTACCCATTTTTCAAAATGACGGTTCCCAACACGAATTTATGTTTTCTACAACTCATACTCAAATTCTCAACACGTCGAGATTTTTGATCAATTAAATTGAGCTCGTCCATTGGTGAATCAAATAACTATTAAAGTCGTGAAAAGATATACATAATTCCGTCAAGAATTTTAGATAAAATACACGACAATCGAGTAAAATTTATTCTTTATAATCATATTATAGATTAACACGTGAAATTTAATGTCGTGTATTTCATCAAGAGACAACAAGACAACCAAACGTGACTTGGAAAAGAGCAGCTGAACTCTCCTAATTAAGCATTCAAGGAACATTTCAAGTTGGGGATTTCACTTATTTCAACCATAAAAGGGAAATATTTAACAAAAACTTTAGAACACGACATAAATTATATATATTACAAAACCAAAAGATCAAAAGATTTGGGGTTTCTACTAGAGACAAAAATCAAAGAACAATGTTACTTGTACTTAAATAGTTATATAATAATTTACATATAAATTGTCAAAATAAGGCAGGAACGTTTTTTTTCTTTATTTGATTAAAAAAATTCTAACAACATAAATATAAGGATTCTACCAGACATACACGGGCACCCCTGTGTAACCGGCCCCACACCCCCCCCACCCCCCTCATAACAGGGGAACCAAGATTATTTTATTAATCGTGGGTCCTTTCCTCCTCTTATATGAGGGGAGTGTCTCGTGTACAAATGACTTTTCCCTAAATATAAATCATTATGTAAAGATACCTAAAAATAGGTTGAAATTAATAACCTTTAATTTATACTTATTTTAATTCAACATGTTCTCTTAATGGGGAAGATTTGACATTAGACAATCATGAAAGTTGTTCCAACAACTAAGGTCATCTCCATGTGGATCTTTCTCTAATTCAACAAACTTGCAGCAACGTTATAGTTACATACTTTTTGTGTGGATGATTTTTCATTTTTATCATAATCAAGTCCAAAATCCCCTCAACATATACGTAACAAAACCTTAAATAACACAATTTAGATTTCGAATCATTCCTTTAAATTTACAAGTCTAAGAAAACCTAACAGCAATCACCACTAACAATTGTTGGAAAAAAGGAAAAACAAAGAACCAAAAACCTAAATAATCTAACACTCCCATGGTCCAACTTTGTGATGTCAATAACAACGGTGCAAATTCTCTCTGTCCTTCCCTTTCACTTCATCTAATCTTCATCAGCAGAGGGCTTCGATGAACCACCGGCCTTCTTTGGAAGCAGAAGGTTGTGAATGTTAGGCATCACTCCACCATTGGCAATGGTCACATCACCAAGAAGCTTGCTTAGTTCCTCATCGTTTCTCACGGCCAACTGAATGTGCCTTGGAACAATTCTAGTTTTCTTGTTGTCTCTTGCTGCATTCCCTGCTAATTCCAGCACCTACATATACCAAAATATCCACACAATAACAAGAACTTATCAACAACTAAAATTGGGATTTGCAATTATTTCAAGGATAATACAAAGGTCTAAACAATTAGGGCTTAAATCAGAGACAGAGAATTACGTCGATAAATATATATTGAAATTTCGTATGAGAACATAAGAAATCGAGGAATAAATTCGAAACCCTAAACGACAAATTACTCTTAGAATTGGGGATTACTATGAATATATTGCCGAAATCTTTCATATACCTCAGCAGCGAGATACTCGAGGACAGCGGCGAGGTAGACCGGAGCACCGGCACCGACACGTTCGGCGTACTTTCCGGCCTTGAGGAAACGGGCGATACGACCAACAGGGAATTGGAGCCCCGCCTTGCTGCTCCTAGACGTAGCCTTCTTTGCAGCTCCGGAACCAAGAGTTTTGCCTCGACCCGCCATTTGTTATGAAGAATTAAATGCAAAAGAGTTTAATTCGTTCGTGCTTCGAGAGTGTGTGCGTTAAGAACTGAGTGGGCATCGTCAATAGAGCAGTTTATATAGTAGTGGATACTCAAATAATGGACCAATCAGATGAAAGTACGCGGATCGATAAGTTAGAACGTTGATTGGAAATAAATAGACGGTTAGATATACGGAAGCCTGATATGCATTCCAATCTCACCGCTTTGGCGTTTTGTTCGAGATTAATTTGAAATTGTACCACTATGAGAGTGTGGTAGGAATCCAAGTTAGTTTAGTATACGTTGTCAATTGACTATTTTATCCCTGTAAATTTCTCCATTGATTTATGTTTAATTGGACTTCATCTACCTATTTTAGTATTTTATCAAAACTAGTTCTTGCCCGGGCTAAGTTATTTTGAGGTAATATTAGTGTATTAAATATGTTAAATTATTGTGAATTACATTTTGAATGTTAGATATGAGTAATTTAAATCATCCAAGTTGTAGCATTATATTCAACTATTTGCTAATAGTAAAAGATGACTGCTATAATTAATTTTACCAATTTAATTTCAATTATGTTCTAATTTCAATATTAGTAAATTTCATTTACATAAATTTGGATGGTGTTGATATTGAAATGTTTAAATTTTTTAACAATGTAATTATTATATAACATTAATTAAATTTTGTAAAAACACAACACATAGAATTTAAATTTGTGTTACATGATTTAAACATTAACAACAAATATATATGTGCAAAAACTTGAAATGATGGACACATAAATACATGACATTCAAGTTAAAAAATCATTTGAACTATTTTTGTAAGGAAAAATGACTTACATTGACGATTTAGAAGGGAAAACGGTAGATTTTGGCATTGAAAACGACTCCCACCCAGTAGAGCTAAGTGTTCACGACGTGAGCGCCGAATAGACGTTTCCGAAGTGGGGTCATGAGCGCGATTCTGATAACCGTATCAAAAGTTATGGCCGAAATACAAAAAGGACCAAAGTCGCACAAAAATATGACTTCGAAGACCGAATTATACAAGTGTCAAAAGTTTGAGGACCTAGAATTGCAAATTTTGAAGGATAAAATTGATAGAAAAGTCAAATATAAGGACTAAAAAATACAAGATGAAAGTTTAAGGATTTCACGCGCAATTACCCCCGAGTACTTAACTGCAAGAAAATAAAACAAAAAAATAATAATAAAAAAATTAAAAAAACAAATTGAACTTGCTCCGTGTCTCCGTAGTGCAGGGAGACGCGCACGGAGAAAGTTCCGTAAGCTCCGTGCACACACGGAGCTAGAGGTCTTCGTGCAACACGGAGACTTCTCTCCGTGGTGCACGGAGGGTTCAAATGTTTTTTTTTTCTTTTTTTGCAGTTAAGTCCTCCAGATAATTGTGCGGAAAGTCCTTAAACTTTCATTTTGTACTTTTAGTCCTTATATTTTGATTTTTTTTATTAATTTTATTCTTCAAAAATTGCAACTCTAGGTCCTCAAACTTTTGACACTTGTATAATTCGGTCCCCAAAGTTATTTTTTTGTGCGACTTTGGTCCTTTTTTTATTTCGACCATAACTTTTGATACGGTTATTAGAATCGCGCTCATGAACCCACTTCGAAAACGTCTATTCGACGCTCACGTCGTGACCACTTAGCTCTGCTGGGTGGGAGTCGTTTCCAATGTCAAAATTCGTCGTTTTCCCTTACAAATCGTGAATAGAAGTCATTTTTTTCTTACAAAAATCGTTGATTTCAGATATTTTCTTATTTTTGTTCGAATTTTTTGCTTGTTGAAGAATTTTAAGTTTTTAGTTTTTTTTTCACTTCACAGATTTTTTTTCTTTTTTGATATTCATTGCGTAAATTTTTTTTAAAATGTTTTGTTCCTTCGATTTTTTTTTTTTGTCTTCGATAGATATTCTTTCAGTTTCGTAAGCTCCGTGCATAGAGCTTTTTAACTCCATACAAGAAGCTCCACGCAAGGAGTTTTTTTTTCCCCTTTAGCTTAAGATTGAGAAACTAATTTTTTTTTTCTATTTTTAGATTTAGATTTCAGATTAGATCATTTATCATCAAGCAAACATTCTCCTAATACAAAATTTTACTTAAATGTAATTAAAACAACATTACAAACAATATTTCGATTTTGAAATACAAAAATGCACATGTGAATGAAGACTTCCAACACGAATTCATCGAGGAAAAAATTACATCCAAATAACGGAAGACAGATTAGGGAAGTACAAGAAAACTAAGAAAACGGTAAAAATCAATACAACAAATAGAAATTATGAAAACAAATTATATTCCAACAATAATAAATTTTACCTTTTAAGCGATTGGTAGATTTTGCAGCTCAAAATAAAAATGAAGAAAAATAAACACATGAGTGAATTTGCAAAAACACTCTGTGAAAGAGAGTGAAAAATATGAAAGACGATTTTTATAGGGAACACATATACAAACGAATGAAAAACATATTTATAGATATTTATGGAAACTTATGGAAGGAATTGACATATGTTAAATCTAAATAATGTCAACAAAGATGGCTGAGGGAGGAAAAAAATGATTGCAATTCAAGATTTTAAACAAAATAAAATAAGAGAACAAAATGTGTCATTACAATTGCATTTAGTGTATTTATATTTAGTTTAAAGGTAGTGTGAAAACTGGTAAAATATAGTCAAGCATTGCACCGACGTTAAAGTTGTCGAAATCAAAATTCTCACGACAAACTGTGTGTAGCATAAAAATTCTCAATTTTCTTGTTTCACATTAATTGTTATTGTGTGTAATCATATTACTTAATGGGCAAGGAATACAACATGCCTTTTTTTTTTTTCCATATATGGAGAGTCATGTGCATGAAAATCACAAATACATGATTTTTTTCAACAAACAAATATTCATAATGGAGGGTATTATGAAAACAAAAATTTATTTTGTAAAGTCACAAAGTTAATAAGGGTGGCAGATGGTTTTTTTTTTTCCCCCCCCTTTTGTACGGATATGGAACAATAATTTGTGAGGAAGATTTGCAAATGATTTTTTTTCTTTTGTCCGAATATAGAACAGTGATATGTGAATAAGATTTGTAAATGAATAGTGAATCTGAAAGCGCATCTTTTAATATAGTAGTGATTTGTATTAAAAATGGTTAAGAAACTTTTGGGCCACTATTTAGAAATGAATTTTGGGCCTTATTTTGTGAACGACATTACGGAGTAAGAGCAAATACATCTGTTTGGGCCATCACAATACTTTTTTGTCATTTCATATTTACACGATTTATGAGTCTCACTAGTTACATGAAAGCTGCTAAAGAAATTTTGCAACAATCTTAAACCTATTTTGTGTGTCCTGAATGGAAAATATAGGCTACGCTCGAGCAAAAAAAAAATTATGAAAAGGTAAATTCTTCATAAAAATAACGTTCATTCAATCCTCAATGTTTAAAAGTTGACAAGAGGACGACGGACACAATTGATTCGAGAAAATGTAAATTAATAGGATATTGAGTATCATTCATTACTAATCGAAAATGATCTCAGACCAACACACGATATGAGAATCGAAGATAATCAATAACCAAAACAAACAAGTAAAAATGCAAAAATTAAAAATGAACACAAGAATTATTTCGGCCGTAGCTCCGGAGGTTCGGCGATCGCTTTTAGCACCTATATCTCCCATTGAGCATCCATAAAAAGGATTATACTCAGATGCACTAAATCAGCCACAAAATGGCAACAAAGGTTACAGAGAGTTCAAGAAAGAGATATGAGACTTATCTCTCAAAGTACAACGGATGATAGCCCACGATTCACTCAGAAAACACCAAGAACCCCTTCGAACATACACTCAGTATTAAAACAGAGGAATCACTCACAACCTAACAAATATTCACACGGAATATTACAACCGAAGGTAGATCTAATTATTACAATACTCTAAATCAGAGATTTAGAATGATATTAGCTATCAAGAATCAAACCCTATCTCTTTCTCTCTTTTTCTCTCAAAGGCAGAAACCCTAGAAGTCTCTGGATAATTTCCAAAATGAATCGACTGAAGCCAAAAATCGAGAGCCCAAAGTATATCAACAGTCCAAGCATCCAACAGCCACAAGAGAGCTACATGTCATCAATCCAAGTGAGAGCGCTTCTTATTTAAGAGAAGCGTGATTTGCAAACACGCTTTCAGCCAAAATACTGGGAGCAGAATAAATGGGTCGGGATCCAACCCAACAACTAGGATAAGTGTCGACGAACTCTCTTGCATATGTTTACCTTTGTATTTTTGGATCTTGTCTATTTTAATTTTTAATTAAAAGTGGAGCCTCTAATTGAATGCTTAGATGGGAAGCTGCAGGGCTGGAATTTTCATGACGTATATTATTTGGATGAGTTCAGCTAACTCCAAACTTGAGTTCATTGCCATTTATTTAACAAAAATGTGATAATTTTAATTTTTTTCTTTCGACTCATTTATTGCTTAAAAAATTGGAATTTTACCCTCCCTTCGAGTCTTTATGAAGCAAAAGCCATTCCATTTGTTAGAACACTGGACTCTTTTACTTCTTTTATGATGGCTATCTTTTTCTGGGTGATTGTGGGATCAACAGAGGATAACAGTGTCTTGCGTCTTTCTCAAATTTCGACAAATCCAAAATCTGTAAGACAAGTTCTCTCTTTGCATTTAATGATTCCATCGACTGTGCGTTTATGTTAAGGACAATCTAGTATACATGTCAAATCATGATTATGTTAGTGTAGCTCTTGGTTCTTCCAATTTCTATTCAGCTTATCTTTCCTTCAAGTGTCTCGAAAATCCAAATATTCATCTTTAATTTGATGCATTGATTCAAATACTTTCTTCTCAGTTGAATCTACAAGTGTGTTTTTATTGTAATAAACTCCCCTCTAATCTTGAAAAAAAAACACAGAAAAATCCTAAAGTCTCTTGCAGAGTTTGAGTGGCATTTGCAAATTAGGAAAATTGATATAGTTAGATTTTGTTTGAATCAAGAGCACGCAGCAGAAGCTACATTGATATTAACATTGAAAATGTGATAAAAAATTCTTTTGAGTTGTACAACCAGCACGGAAGAGAGAGTGAATCAAGTACTAAGGGATTGAGTATTGGCAACAAGGAGCACGAGGTTGGGAAAAGGATGCAATAGTAAAAGAGAGTTGTCTTAGCACCGACCTTATCAGTACAAAGGTTTGCGTTGTTATTCTTGCAAATTTTGCAGTGTGTTCACACCATTTCCATTAAGAACGGGCCAACTAGACCGTGTTGGTCAAGCCTAGAAAGACAAGCTCGTAAGAGTCAAATTTCATTTTAATGGTGACCATGGACTTATGTGATACAAATGCAATAAACTTGACTCAATCGAGCTCACTCCAATGGACTAGCAACATGATAATTGCGAGTTAACTACTCCAGAAGATTATGACCTACTCAGAGAATGTGTTGAAGTAACATTGAATACTCCAAATTCTCTAATCATGATTTGATTTCTAAGTACTCCAGCTAACGTGATACACAGAAAAGATATTCTCATTGTGCTATTGAAATTTTTTACAATAAGTTAATTCTGACTGTAACAGTTGAATCAACTCCCACATCTACATTTCATGGTCAAGTAAACTAACCAATCCCATTTTGTTCAAACAAGTATTTTAGGTTTTCACAACTCATGTGGAATGCCCATCATTTTCAAATGAGTAATTCTATTTGGTTATATTGGTGTTTAACACTCGTCTATGTGGTAACATGTGTGACATTACGTCCTTATTTAGTTCCATTATTTTCAAAATATATTTTTCTCTTTTTATTTTTAACTCCACAATTTTCAATAAAATAATATTACATGCAAACAATTTTTTTTTTTACTTATTTTTTAACCACACATTCAACAAAAAATGCCATTCCAAGATGCATTTTGAACAAAAATGGGACTCTAAATGATAGATTCATTTAAATATCAGAAGATATAGTAAATTTAATTGAATTCATTAAATGTTGCCATGTAAATTAATGCTTTATCACCTAGATAAAATTATTCTTTTCAAATTCCTTGCTATATTATGAGCCTGTTTGTTTTTCCACCTCATTTTTAGAAGAAATGTTACCGTTTATGGGTCACACTTAACCCATTTTTTTTTTACTTTTATCTCACAACTTTCATTTTGTAACAGCTATTAGCTATATTTCTTCTAATAATGAGCAAAAAATGGCGTCCAAACACCCCTCTATAAGAGTTTCTAAAACATTTTTAAGTGCCAGTTTGAGTCGCGTTCTCGTTTTCATTCTCGTACACATTTTCAACCACACATTCTTTAATAAAATAATATTTTATATCACATCAATAAAAAATTTTTCCTTTTTCAACCACATATTCATCCTCACATCACAAAAAAAAAGTATTCTCTCCTAAAAAATGTGCATCAAACACACTCTAAATTAAAGCTGTCCATACTGTCGTGACTTCAAGTGTCATTAGTCACCTTTCCTACCTCTATTTATCTATTTTTTAATTGCACAAGGGAAATATAAAATATTTTAAAAAGGATTGAGAAAAATGGATGCCCAACAATGTGAACATTTATAACTTACTTTTAATTGCATTTCTTGTCAACATTTTGAAATTAATCATTTAACAAAGCAATGTCATCTGGTGGGCTTTAAATTTATGTTGTGGGCGAAATCAAGTTCCCACACGATTTCGCGGCTGGTCGTAGACAGGCAGTCATTAACGCCGCGTTGCCATGTCAGGTCAAATTAGTCAAATTGCCTAGATTTTCATCCGACGTGTTGACGTGTTGTAATATTACTGGTCCACTCTGGTTATTAGTTACACCTGTCATTCATTAGATTGGTATGTTTCTTTCTCCTGGCGTCACGTTGGTGTCACATAAACGTCATAACTCGACAATACCATGAGACTTATCACGTGATGGACATTTGACAACATTGTCCGCAGCGCGTGCAGTTGTCCCAATTCCGAATACAAGTCGGTTTCGCCTTTCTCTCTTCCATCAATATTCCTAGCTTGATGCACATTCCTGACATAGGCGCGTGACTCGCAATTCCCAAGCACAAGGCAAAATCAACTTGCTACCCAGAATGTTGACGTGTGGTCGGCGAGGCGACTAATCCTTAAAACATCGTCGGTCAATAAAATCAACCCCTACTCAACCTATATAATCATCTTCACCTCTGGTCTGCTTGTTCTTTTGATTCTCCGTAGAAAACAATTTTTCGAACCTTAAACTTGAAAACTTCGATTCAACTTCTCGTCTGCAAGTTATATCAGGTACTTCATACATGAATTTCAATTCTTAATTCTGGATTTTGCTTAAAAACTTTGTTTTTTTGTTTATTTTCTTCGTTGTGCTTACTTTTTAGGTTTTAAATTCTACCCATCATTTCGTGTTTTACAGGTTGATCTTCTTGTGTCATATATTGGAAAATTGACTTGTCACTACGTCTCGGGCTTCAAACCAACGTAAAAACGAAGGGGAAGAGATTGGAGTATCACAGGATGGACGGTAACAAATTCGTAGATTTGGAGTTACAAAGGTGTGACTGCGTTTAATGAGATAGTCAAGTTCATCACTCACATTAGCAAAAATGGTTCTAATTGTTGAATACGGAGGTTTTTCGGGTTGAATAAAAGAAGCAACCTGAGTTATGTTGAGATTTATCGGTGCATGAAACTGCTTATGCTATCGACGTAGGATGAAATCACCGTTTTCTGGGTGTAGTGTGACCGGTGAAGATTTATCAAACTCTTCTTATCCCACCATTTCCTCAGTACCTACCAGACTGTTTGACCCTTTGAAATTTGAAACAAGACACTCTCCAAATTCCCCTTTTACTACCCATTTTGAATCTGAGGCCCTCACCACATTTAGTGACAGTCGAGAGGGACAAAATTCCACAGATACTCGTTGTGAAGCCACTCCCTCGTCTCATTCTTCTTTGGTTCACAATAAAAATTTCAAACAATTAAGCCACTCTCCCAATGATCTATTGATTTGTTCTGGGGGGCCTTCTTTTCTTCAGATTGCAAATCACAATCAGCATACGGAATGCACTTTGCAAGAATTAGAGACTGCTCTTATGGGACCAGATTATGACGTGGAAGTGACAACCTCGGACCAAATAAAATCATCAGGCAAGAGGTCTCCGGCCTGGAACTCACATTTACATCATCAAGGGTTATCTTACATTTCCCGCTTTAGAAGCTCGGCCGACGAACTTCATGCTGAGAAACATCACAAATCAATGGAGGACTTAGGAATTCAGGGCATCCCTCAACATAATCTTAAACAGTTGCTGGTTGAATGTGCTAGAGCTCTTTCTGAGAATAAATTAGACGAATTCGACAAATTGGTTGAAGAGGCAAGAGGTGTTGTATCTGTTTCAGGTGAACCAATTCAACGTCTAGGAGCTTACATGGTTGAAGGGCTAGTAGCAAGGAAAGAATCATCAGGCTCCATCATCTACCGAGCCCTGAAGTGTAGGGAGCCAGAGAGCAAGGACTTGCTTTCGTACATGCATATTCTGTACGAAGTATGTCCTTATTTCAAATTTGGTTACATGACGGCAAATGGTGCCATTGCAGAAGCATGTAGAAATGAGGATCATATCCATATCATTGACTTTCAGATTGCACAGGGGACACAATGGATTACACTCTTACAAGCATTTGCAGCAAGACCTAGTGGCGCCCCTAGTGTTCGAATTACGGGGATTGATGATCCTGTCTCAAAATATGCTCGTGGTGATGGTTTGGCAGTGGTAGGGAGACGGTTGGCTGCAATTTCTAAAAAATTCAATATCCCTGTCGAGTTTCACGCTATTCCAGTCTTTGCTCCAGAGGTCACAAGGGATATGCTTGCTGTTAGGCCCGGTGAGGCTCTGGCAGTGAATTTCCCACTGCAGCTCCATCATATACCCGATGAGAGTGTTGATGTGTCCAATCCTAGAGATGGACTTCTAAGAATGGTGAAATCACTTTCTCCCAAGGTGGTTACTCTAGTAGAGCAAGAATCAAACACAAATACCGCGCCCTTTTTCTCGAGGTTCTTAGAAACGCTAGAATTCTATTCAGCAATGTTCGAGTCAATAGACACGACTATGCCTAGACACCAGAAGGAACGCATTAATGTGGAGCAGCATTGTTTAGCTAGAGATATTGTCAACATTATAGCCTGTGAAGGTAAGGAGAGAGTAGAACGTCACGAACTCTTGGGCAAGTGGAAATCGAGATTTACCATGGCCGGTTTTAGGCAATATCCTCTAAGTCCTTACATAAATTCGGTGATTAGGGGCCTATTGGGACGTTACTCTGAGCATTACACCTTACTAGAGAAGGACGGGGCTACGCTATTGGGATGGAAGGAAAGGAACCTGATTTCGGCATCTGCTTGGCACTGAATGGAGATACTATAGGCATACACAATGAGATAGTTGTAGAATTGCTAGTTTCTTTTTATATATAGGTTAAAAATGATGATACATGACCATGTTTTACAAGTTTGATATAACTTTATACCTACCCATCTTGTTTACTTGAATTATTTTGTATAATGTTTTCGCATATAGAAGCATTGCAGACACATTCTTCTAGAATTTTGTTAATGTTACTGCGTTTTTTCTTTATTTCGGATCTATTTGTATGACGAGTAAAACTAAAAATGGCTTGACCAAATCCACCTATCTTGATTGGATCAAGTTAGGCGAACTTGATACATCTCAAGTCCATTTCATTCAACTCAATTAAGCAAGTAATCATGACTGTTTACAACACAAATCTCAACTCCAATCGATAGCTTCTCTAGTCTTATAGAGTTGAAACAAGCCGTGTTTGAACATTTGAAGGAAATAGTAAGTTTGAGCTCTTGTGCAGCATGCTTATGTGATAGAATTTTGTCACAATCGTGCTTTTTTTATGGGAGGAAACTATTTTCTTTCAATGACGTTCTTCATCCTTGAAAGATTTTCGACACTGCTTATGGAATTTGGAAAAGGTCTAACTCAAGGTCTAGTTCAAGTGTCAAGAAGGGTGAAACTAAAAAATAAAATAAAATAAATGAAAAAAAGAAAAGGTAACTTGTTATTTCTTCAAATCGAATTATTGTGACTAGTTGTAACATGAAATAGTTTAGAAAAAAGGGGGGTAATTAGTATAATCTGAACAAACAAGAACGGCCTTAAAATAGCATTAGGACGTCCAACTTAGGCAGCACAAATTGGAGCAATTTTGTCACCTTTTGTTGTGGTACCCTTTTTGGTATTTGGAATTTGTGTGGAATTTTGGCATCTTGTTTACCAGGGCTTTAAATAGGCCATTATACGACGCGGACTAATGTTTTAAGGTAATTTTGTCTCTTTTATTTTTATATTTTAATTCTCACGCTCATTTTCAATTATTTATTCATACAATAAAATATTTTGTATATAAATTTAAATTCTTTTCCTCTTTTTTAACTACGCATTCTCTAAAAAACCACTATTCAAAACATTATTTCATTTGACCATCAAACATGAGCTTAAGGTTGCTTGGTCCAAATAACACGCGCCTGCGCTCTTGCTTCTACAATAAAGTCAAACGTTCGAATGTAAAGTCAAATTCCGATTAAGGAATTATAGAGTAATAGGCCTTATTGAGCACTCATTTTTGGAAGGTATCATATAAGCCTCATGTCGTTTTTTTTTTCATTTAAGTATAGTTCGTTATCAAATATATCAAATGTAAGACTTAATTACACAATTTATTAGTTTTAAATTATTTGTAAAGATAATTTCTTATGTTTTTAATATTCAAATTATTCAATGATAGCCAAATTTCGTATAAATTTATTAATAATAAATAAATCAGTAATCAAAATTTAGGTTACCTCAAATATTTATTTTTAAATTTTATAATGAAATTATAAAGTAGGTAATATCCAAAATTAGTCTAAAGATAAAATAATTTTGGTTAATATTATAGTATTTAGTATTATTTTCCACATTGTTAACATTTTAATTGCTATTTCAATAACGTTAATTTGGCTCATGGAATGCTTATTGAGTATTTTTAAGAACGAAATTGTTTTTATTGAATAATAACTATATTTTGCTATTTTGTCATGTAAATTATCTGCCCTCTTGTCTTCGACAGTTGGGCCCCCCTTCATTTATGTGCATGGAAGATGTGTCCATAAAATTTATGTGGACATCACCTTTCATTAATTTGGTCCACATTATAATGAAATTGGTGGAGTTCTTGCTTGCACAAATTTGGTGTACAAATTGGTGGGGCACATGAATATCCCATTTGCATAAACTTGTCTACTAGGAAAAGAAAAAGAAAATCCCTATCGATCTCTAACCGTGTTTATGAAGCAAAGTATTAAGCCTCTTGCATGTGCAAACGAGCGAATAGGCCCCATCGAATTTATTTTTTCCGAAAACCTCTCACCTCCTTCCGAACGAACTTAAAGCTCAAGATATTCGTTTGTTTTAGAACCGATTCAGTTAAATTTAAAAGTTTAAATTATTAAAGATAAAATAAATTTATTTATTTAAAAAAGTTGACCTCATGCATGGACAATCAATAGTTGCAGATTTTATTCACCAATATATAAATTTATATATATAGATATAACATGTACAAAATTTACTCGTAGCTTGGATCTAGGTATAAAAAACCAGAGGACCAACAAATCAAAACAGAAAAGCTGTCGGAGAGAATGCAGGCACGGTTGCTGAAATCGAAGCTCGCCTGCACAAAAAATAACATAGATAAATAAAAATAAATTAAGGGTCCATTAAATTCAAACAAATAATTCGATCGGTTCGTCTGTCTAGTTTTTACCTGGTATCATCAGAATATGAAGGGTCCTGATATTTTGATTCAACTTTTCTCTTGAGGTTTCTATCGAACCCTACGACGTGTGGCCGCGTTTGATTATTCCTCTCACCCAATATATTGTTTTCCGAGATTGACGACAAAGATGGACTCCACTCACCGGAGGACTTCATACCAACTACTTTCCCCCGCTTCCGTCCGACGCGGCGGCAAGCTCCCGATGCCACCAGCGATCTGGATTCCTCCGCTGGCTGCTGAACTTCCGAGTCAGTAGACGAAGAGCCATAACATGTGACTAATTCTAATAGAAACTTCATGTTTACTTTACACACACAGGTGAGGAGAGTGGTAGTTATGGTTGCAATGCAGTGTTTATATAGAATAAAGGTTTTGTCTTCAAGCTGGAATTGGACGAATTTGCCACTGAATTGTAGTTTTATTACGGGCATACCCTCCAATATTATTGAATTAATGGGTGTGTAACAAATTTTTTAGCTGATTTTGATAAAAATTGATAAAATATATGATTGAAAAGTAAATAAGAATTGTTGATTCCATAAAATGTTTGGTTAAAATTGAAATTTGACAAATTAAATAACTAAATTTTATCAAAAGAGGACTAGTTTTTTATCGAGCAAATCACTCGTTTGACATAAAACTTGACAATATTATACGACGACATATAAAAATTAGGTACCTTTAGTGCGTTTAAGTACTTGTTATGGTAAACTTTAAAATTTGAGATCAAAATCAACAATTAATTTTAGCTACACATTTTATAAAACCCACAACTTGTATTAATTTTTCAACTACAGATTTTATCAAAATTTTATTACAATCTACTAAAACTATTTATCAAGAGCTCCGTCAAACCTCCCCTAAACCATGGTGGCAATATAAGTATAACCCCTTATCGCATTCACCTTCTTATTCGAAAGTTAGACCAATTTAGTCACCTTAGTGACAAAAAGAGTAATAACTAATAACCAACATCAAAATTTTCTATATAAGTAACTTTTTATTATCGTATCGAATATGCCCTCTTCTAGAAAAAACCGTCTCATTCAAGAAAACAACTACTCAGTATCTCATCAATACACACAAATTTGTTTCAAGTCCCATTGAAAATGCCAAATGGTGCCTAGAGAAGAAGCCGCATTTAAATTGCTTTCATCTCAACTTCCAACTAATATAATCTAATCACTCCAAAAATGACTCTACCATACTTAAAATGAAATGAGAAAACTTAGCTTGAAATATCAAGTGTATAGTAACTATCGAAGTTATTAGTATTAAGTTGTCGAGATGTTTCCACTACAAGGCAAATGCTCCACAGCCATTGGTCGAATTGAATAAAAACTGGTCCCCTTGGAGCCACCTGTTTGCCAAAATTGATAGGTGCACTCATTTGCATAGAGAAAATTAGTCATTACGTTACATATATATGCGTCACGTCACACAATAAATGGATATTTCAGAATAAGACAATTACGATACATGTGGTGCACATTATTATCGTATAAGATTCATTTAATCAATATTTACATTGTGTTGGAGTGTGATTGGAGAAATACGATTAGGATTATATTCAAATTAATATACAATATTCATAGACGAAGATGTTCATATCAAATTAACTCTTTTAAAATTGCTTCAACTTACCTACTCGATATAAAAACAAGTCGACATGTCATCTCATTCGATCGGAGGTCTCTTGCCCCGTGATTTTCTGGCCAAGTATTTGGTTGTTGACACATATCATTCACACACATTTGTTTAATTTACCGTGCTAAACATATCATTGATACAAAACTGTTCCACTTAATGAGTACCTCAACTGGTGCAAACAGTCGAGATGTGCACCTTAATCTAGCTTCAGAATTACTAAATAGAGAAAGGAACACAACCCAAACACGCAACACTTGATGTTCAAAGGCTCTATTTGATCAAACGAATGGCATGTATCAACCAGTGGACCTTTTTTCCAATCAGGGCTGATTGTATGTAGGTACATTATTCAAGGATGGAGGAGGAGGTCTTGGAATAGCACACTCCGCAAAAATAACCCAACCATCCAGAAACTACAAAAAAACATAAGAGTAATCATGAATCAAACTATGGAATCAAGGAAACTTTTCTACCACCCTAAACATAAAAGAGAAAAACAAGGTAATGCACTGGCATGGCATGTATGTATCAACACATCACAAAAGTGAACATGTTTGGACCTTATCCAGTTTGGTCCTTACCACAAAAGAACTAGAAGGGGCAAATTTAATACAGACCATCAAAATAAGTCGTCGTGCAAATTCACAAACAGAGACTGGAATTAAAATGTGCTTCTTTTTCTACTTGTTCTTTCCCTCACCCTTTACAGAATTCCTCATACTATCTCCTTCAAACAGAGACTAGAACTAAAAGATAATGGTGGGCAAATGGAACCAGACAGTTCGGTTCCGTAATGGAAAAAGTCGGTTCTGGTCATGTAAACCGAGAACCGGATGGTCCAGTTCCCAGTGTTGAATGCAGAACTGAAAATGGAATCAATTCCCTGAGATGTGCATTGCACCAGCTGATAAGGATTTAGATATGCAAATACAATCAAAGTCGAAAGGAGAAGAACAAATCAGTCAGTAAATTCCATCCTCTCTTCTGCCCTCAAACTCTGAAAATTTCACCCTACTTAAAAGCAAAACCCTTATTTCAAATAAAATAGGTGAGAACTTAAAAACCTTTTTGCTGATCATGATTATGTTTCCATGGAAATCTAAATGAATTGTAAATTTGTAATTATGCTTATATTTAAGTTCTACTGCATGAACTTAGAGGAAACACAAAGACCTACTCCGATGAGCCAAAAGAACATAACAGTTTTAACACTTGATCTTTAATTTACAAACTCTTGATATATATATAATACACACACACACACACACGTTTATGCTCAGTTGCTCACCCTGTTTTCTTCAGTTTACTGGCAAATTAATATATTTTGCTATGTAATTTTTTGGGTTCATCACAGTTCACCTGTATTTGTAAGGCTTAGATATAGGTTCTTCTGTTCTTATTCATTTTCAAGCAAATTAGAGGACTGGAACCAGTTGGTTTGGTACCAGCAGCATTTATGGAACGTTGGTTCCACAAAGAAATTCCCATTTGGAACTGGTACAGTTCAGTTCTCAAGAAACCTGGACCGAATCACCTGGTGCCCACCCATACCAAAAGATACTTTAAAAGAGCACAAAAAGTTTTCCTAACATGAGCTAAAAGATATCTGCTAAACTATCTGAATTCACCTGGCCATTCATGCCCTTTATACCAGCTGCAGCTTCCTCTACAGTAGCATATCTTACAAAACCATAACCCTTGGAATAGTCAGATACACAGTCAGTCACTACCTTAGCTGCAAAAAGGGAAAAGAATATGCCATTCATTATTTGGTGTCGAAACTATATAGGTTAATTTTTCATAGGAACTGAGAAACGGAAATAACATGGAGCACTTCACCAAACTTTGCAAAGGCATTTCGAAGCCCTTTGGTAGTTGTGCGTTTGCTAAGCCCTGAACATTAAATAAACAAACAAAGGTCCAGTGAAACTTGCAGACAGGTCTTCGTCTCTAAAGACCAAAATATACACTGCACCACAACTGATGACAATTTATAATTACCAAAGGTAAACAGAAACAAGGAAACAAATTGAATTATGATAGATATAAATAGCCTAGGGGATGGCGGGTTTTACTAATTTTGCATTAATGTAATACCACAACTTGGTTATGAAAAGCTAAATCTAAATGTTTCCATCAAGAAAAAAGGAGGAACATGACAAGGCTACCAGAAGCAGCTTTCTCAGAAGAGTGAGAAAGCAACATGAACCGAAAAGATGAGCATATATCAAGAACTAGCTTTTCCATAGCACACTAAATCTTTTCTTAACATCTAAGAACTGTTCGTTGAAAGAATTTGCATCCACAGAAAATGGGTGTAACCCATAGCCACTCGGAAACACCCTGGATGAGAACATATACTGAAAGGAAAAAAATTGAAATGCCAAGGAACAAACCACCCCAAATAAATAAACTAAGAATACAAAATGAAACAGAAAACTGGGTGCGCACATGAATACAAAACAAGATTTACGCCACTACTAAAATAAAGAGGGAAAAATAATATATCGAGACATCAGTTGCTTAATTGTGGAATGCATATTCCTCGATCCCATAATGAGCCTAAATCATCAAATTGATCATTATTCGTGGCTACTCAAGTTAGAATTCAAGAGAAGAAATTCATAAAGGGAGGAAATGGGGTATAAGAAACAGATGACAATTGAGTCTATATTCATTTAGATATGAATGGAGACGAAGAGCAAATAATATGCAGCTACGCTCCCAACGGTTACCTCTAGATGATTGTTTATAGAAGCCTCTTTCCCAATAAGAAAAGTTCATTCAAAGAAATAGTTAAGACCTGCCTTGCAACATGAGCATGATTTGAATCAGCGATTTTTAATAATAAATATTAACTTTTATATAGTTTATGGATTATCATGAGCATGATTTGTAGTTTTTGTAAATTTTTAATTATTTCAATGGTTTATGGAAAATTCTTCACTTAGGCTTTTTAAACACTGGCCAGGTCCAAAATGAACTGTTTGATCTTAAATATATTCATTCATAGGTTCATACTAATGCAGAGTCATGCATACTGGCCTTAAAGCTAAGATGGTTGGGCAGGTCAGCAGGGAAGCTATATATGGGATAATTTACTAGCTATCAGAAGAACCAATCTAGTTTTCTACAATGAGTTATAAAGGTGGATGCCCAGATCAATCAGTAAGTTTTAACGAGAAAGCAAATTTTATTCTGCGCTGTTCTTTACAAAGCATAAGCATTGATGAGAGATTAATACATCAAGCTTGGAACTATAAACATCATTGGATAAATATGATAGTTACAACCCGTTAATCTTACATTCTTAATGACCTAGTCGCATTCGCATAGCAGAAAATATAAACTCCGTGCATACCCACTGGACTTAACCGACAAGCGAATACATAATATGCTCAACAGATTCACATCCAATAGATTTTTGTCATAAATTAAACCAATGTATCAAGTAACGTAGTAATTTATACCAATCAGTAAAAACCTACATTAAATTAAAGCTAAGAAAGGAAATTTGGAGAAAGATGAAGCTATATGTACCCGAAAGGAAGAGATTTGTGAAAGGTTCGGCAGGAGGTGGCTTCTGTTTGAGTCTGTGGTAGATTAAACGGAAAGCCTGAAGTTAACGACGAATATAGAGCCCTTAGACGTCTATGTGCCACTACGGTAGCAGCCGAAGACGACGTCATCTGGACCGCCGCTGCTCTCATCGCCATTTGTGGGGGTCAAAACTGCAACTGGGGTTTTAGCAAGAATTCCAGTGGGAGAAAGTGGTTTGAGAAGTTGACGTGGCAAATTAAAATAAGCCAAAAGTTGACGTGGCAGTACGTAATTGGAGTGATGACAAATTGACAGCAGTGCACTGAACCGGAGAAGAAAGTCTACGATTTAACCAGCCCAACCCGGACGGCCCATTCCAAAAGCACCAACTTTTACCCATTTTTTATTATTAATATAATATTCTGTTCAACAGAAGAAGAGTGGATTCCCCATTATCAAATTCCCAAATAATCGATCCCACAATTTCCATTTCGAAAGCCCTAGCACCTCATTCTGTTTATCATCTGGTAATTATTCTGATCTGTTGAGTTTTATGTAATCTCCTTCTTCTGATAGCGAGGTTTCCTTAATTATTATGTGAACTTGTGGACTGGGTTTTATTTTATTACAATTTATTTTTCAATTATATTCCTTCATTTTTTGTCAATTCGATCTGATATATTCTGGATTTTTTAGGGCTAGTTTATTAGTCTTTGAGCTTCTTCACTGTTGAGAGTTAAAGCAAAAGATTTGGTGTTTTGAGCGTTCAAGATTAGTTTCTGATCGTCATTGTGTAAGGATCAAAATTCAAAATACAGCGACCAGGTTCAGGGGGCGACTTGCCCCTAGTTGGTGAGTTCAACTCATTCCCAGTAACGAGGAGGGTCAACTCCTTCCAATCTGTTCCAATGGATGATGATATGGAGGGTGGTAACTTGGGGCCTTACCAAGAAAGGGCAAGGGTATTCCCTAACATGCGGGCTAAACCATATACGCCCTTGGTAAGCCCATTTACATCTTATTATCTCCAACTTAATGACACTTCCTGTGCCATTGGCATCTTTATAAATGTGATTTTACCTTTTATGCGTGCTTTTTGCTTCTTTCTTCCGGAATAGTTCTTTTTTTCTTTTTCAGTTGCATTTCCCTTGTCTTTTATTCATTTTAGGTTCGTACGTGTTACTCTTTTAATGCCGTAGCATAGCAGCATTGTGTCCCTTGCCTGGATATAAACATTTGATTATAATATGGTAGTACAATCATATTTTATTAACCTGCTCTCGACTATTTTTAGGATTTGCCTTTTAGGAATAACGTGCTGATGACTATTATTTGTGAACACTGATGATTCTTTTCTATACACATTTTGAAAGATTAATAGAATGTTTCTATATACCCAAACCATGCTTAATGCTTATTAGAAAGGTAAGGCCAAATATATGACAAAATGCTGCATCTTATGTTTGATGACAAAGGGGAATAAGGATACAAGATTCTAGCATAAATTTCTCTTTAGATAAATGAGAACCATATAATTCTTGGTTGGCCATATAATGTGTTTTAGTTCTATATTTTCCTTTCAAAATTTATGATGAATTAGTTAATTTTGCGTTGTTTAGAACTTATAGTGAGAACTTACGTTAGTTTTTTTACTTAAAGTGAGAATTAAATTTAGTACTTGCTGTTTACACTTGGAAAATCAAAACAAGTACATGGAAAAAGTACACTTGGCAACATGAAAGTAGTCCATCTAACAATCATTTTGAATGTCTTGTTTGGGTATTGTTTGAGATGATGCTCACAGCTGATATTGAGTTGTGAATTCCACTTTGAGAACCTCTGAGAATCTTTTTCTATAACTAGTAATTCAGTGATGTGAAATCAAATAAAAATTTCATTTTCTTAATTCCTTATCCATTTCTTTATAGGGAATGCCTTTATTTATTATAAGATCTGAGTAAAAAATCTTTGGTTGCTCTGCTACCCATGTCAGTCTCAAAAACCCTAAGAACTTCAGCGGATGAAGTTTGATGTAAAATATCTACTTGTTTTTCTAATTTTGCTACTGCTGAACTGCTGATTTTTCCTTGTATTTAATGCAGCTTTTATTTTCTTTTTTGCTTTTAGTATTGATGATTGAGCACTTGCTTTCTGCAGATCTTTCGCCTGGTCATGAGAATAAATATTCGTGTTCTTTTTGTGCTTATGCTCTTGGGATTTGGAGCTATCTTTTATATTGGTGCAAGTACCTCGCCCATCATTGTATTTGTCTTCTCGGTTTGCATAATCAGTTTTCTACTGGCTATATATCTTACTAAGTGGGTCCTTGCGAAGGATGAGGGTCCTCCTGAGATGTCCCAGGTACAGTTGTTCTCAACCAGACGATCATAATTTACCGTTTTCAAATTACTATTCGAAGGCTGTTGATAATTCTTGAATTGTCTTCAATATTCATGTATGAAATTGACGGACACCACCCAAAAAAAAAAAAAGAAAGAAAGAAAGAAAAATAGCACATATGAAACCATTTCTTTTTTTGTGATATTGTAATTGAGCTATATGCCTTTTTCTAGTATTTTTCAGGTATATGTGTTTATAAATTTAGGATCCCTGAAATTTACATTTAGTTTTGCACCCAGTTCCACTAGGTTGAGATCTACTACCTATGAAGTTTTACTTGATTTCCTCTGCCTTGGGAGCTATGTTAATTGACAAAAAGAAATACATGGCTCTACATAATGTTAGCTATTAAAAAAATATATGCTGTTGAGGCAACCTATTGGGACTTTTCCTAATTGCGAGCTTGGGGGACCTGCATTGAGTATATACATGATACATGAGTACTTACTTTGTTAGTAATTGACTTGTGGATCTGTGCTTGGCTTTTTAAATACATTTAAGTGTTTGATGTCTGATTTGTAGTTCATATTTCCCTTCGGAAGATACGAATTTGGAAATTTATTGTTAGTTCCTACTTATTTTTCTCCTTCCAAGTGAATGTAAAAGGGTTAGCTGCCTAGGGATTATGTTCAAACTTATCTAATTTCCAAAGTAAATTAAAAAAATAATCTTTTAGTTAGTCCAGTTAATTACGAAATCTGACACGTTAAGGAGCCATGCTAATGCATGCACATTGATATTAAGGATTTTACAAGGATGGAATGCACAAATAGAGAGGTCCTAACATTCACCCATCAAAATATTACCTGCTAGATTCCCGTGTTTTCTCATGGTATATTCCTGTGTGTGTGAGAAAATTCTCTTACCTTTTTCTCTCCATTATGCTAACCTCAAACTCAGGCTTTCCTGTGATATGAAACTGATGCCATATTGGTGTACACTGTAATATAGCTTCTGTTTTTTCTCCTTGTCTGCTTTGTGTATTATATATATTTGACATATTGTGCATAACTAGGGGAAGTTTCATGTTTTACACTGCCAGAGAGTTTCACAGAGCACTTTACTAATTTTCCTTCTTGATTGGTGCCTGCTAGTTTGTAGTTAATGGGTTTTGTGTGAGCCTTTTCTCCATAAATTAGTATGCTAACACTTGTTACAAATATCGGATTTGAATGGAGCTTATGACAAGCAACTATTTTGTATATCATCTTAAAGGTGGGGTTTTTTTTTTTTTTTTTTTTTTAATCTCAGTGGTCTTGAGCTTATCATTTTACTTGCTAGATATCAGATGCTATACGTGATGGGGCTGAAGGTTTCTTTAGAACTCAGTATGGAACTATCTCAAAGATGGCTGTGCTTCTAGGATTGGTGATCCTCAGCATATACCTGTTTCGCGGTAAAACGCCTCAACAAGAATCTTCTGGCCTAGGGAGGTGAGGATAGAATGACTTAAAATTTGGGTTATGGTTTTCAACTTTTCATGTACAATAAAAGGTTCTTAAATAGAAATGGTAAATTTGGGCTATTCTGACGCAGGTCAACGTCGGCATTTATTACTGTCGCTGCTTTTCTTCTTGGGGCCTTGTGTTCTGGTATTGCTGGTTATGTGGGGATGTGGGTATCTGTTCGTGCAAATGTAAGAGTCTCAAGTGCTGCAAGGCGATCAGCAAGGGAGGCATTGCAGGTTTTCTTTTTTCTTTGTTTCTCCCCCTATATATTTTCACTTCGCTTTCAACTGAAATGCATTCAGACACTGACTTGAGTTGGCATTAATCTCTTGCAGATAGCTGTTCGTGCTGGTGGTTTCTCTGCCCTGGTAGTTGTTGGTATGGCTGTCGTTGGTATTGCTATACTTTATGCCACTTTTTATGTTTGGTTGGGGGTAGATTCACCAGGTGCAATGAAGGTTACGGACTGTAAGTTTTCAACTCCTATCCTATACTTGTGTCAGATGTTAATAGTTGCTTCCTTTTATGCTCTTGGATTCCAAATGTTTAATGTCCACAGTTTGACTCTTTAGATTTCTCTCCCAGTGCCTCTTCTTCTCGTTGGATATGGTTTTGGAGCTTCATTTGTTGCCCTTTTTGCCCAATTGGGTGGTGGAATATATACTAAAGCAGCTGATGTTGGAGCTGATCTTGTTGGAAAAGTAGAGCAGGGAATTCCTGAAGATGATCCTCGCAATCCTGCTGTCATTGCTGATTTGGTATAAAATCTTCCTCGTGTAACTTCTCTGTCAATCACGTATGCTTGATGCGTTATTTCGAAATGTTGAAGTTGTTAATTTGTCTTATGCTCGTTTGATCAGACATTCTGTATTATTGATACATCTTGCATTGTGATTCCTTCTTGTGCATTCTTCCACCCATGACCATGGTTAATTTCCTTGTTTGCTATGTCAAAGGTAGGAGACAATGTTGGTGACTGTGCAGCACGGGGTGCTGATTTGTTTGAAAGTATTGCTGCAGAAATTATCAGTGCAATGATATTAGGTGGAACAATGGCGCAACGCTGCAAACTTGAAGGCATGTAACTGACTCATGTGGAAATATTTATTATTGAATTTAATTTGAAAATGTATTGGTACAGTTGGCGATTCACTTTCTCAAGGATGTGCTCATGAGGGATAGCATGCGTTGGCATTTTTTAGATTAGAGATAACTTGCATATAGGTTGTCATTTTTACCCTTCATTGGTTGTTTATCTCCTGGAGTTCGTTGAAATTCTGTTAGTTTCACACGTCTTCCTTCCTCCGTTTCGAATTAAATGGCTGTGACTTCATTTTTTTTTTTAAATTCAAATATTTCTGATATTGATTGGAAAAAGGTCAACTGTGACATTTATTTTGACATGGAGGGAGAACTAAGATTATAATTTCTCCTGCACAATTAAATATGCTGATGGCTTAGAATTCTGATCTTCAAGGTGTTCAAAATTCTTGTGAAGGAAAAATAGGAAAGAAAATTGCTATGAAATGTCTGCCTTGGCAAAGAAGCATGCTCATTTCATGCTTGATACTGGTTGCATTACTTATTATCGCATGATGTCAGCATTCTCCTTTTAGTTCGCCCATCTGAGAGCATGTTCCAAACTTGGTTAACACGTGGTGGTTGCTTGCCTTCTATGGAAGTTATATTAATAGAAGTTAGGAGAGCCATGATTATCTACATTGGCTTTTCTCATTGGGTAATGATCAAATTCCACGAAGAAATGATGTTCCAACATTTTCCCCCTTTCCCTGCAAGGCCTTTTAAGTTGAAAAACCAGTTTCTGGGGTTTAGATATTAAATTTTCTGGTCATATCCTATGCTGTGATTTTGTTGCTATTACTTTATTTTTGGGATGCTTTTTAATCCACCTATTGGTCTTATTTTATCAAGATAGAGAGTAGGTTGGCCTGGCTATGATTGATGAGTATGGTGCCACGTGATGATAATTTATTTGTTCCTTTACTGAATGAATTATAGTTGACCTAAGTCTTTAAATGATACATGCAGATCCGTCGGGCTTCATTTTGTTTCCCCTAGTTGTTCACTCATTTGATCTGGTGATATCTTCTGTTGGAATATTTTCTATTCGGAACACACATGACTCTGGAGTTCTTGGTGATGTAGAGGATCCAATGTCGATTCTGCAGAAAGGATATTCTGTGACAATTGTTTTAGCTGTTCTGACATTTGGTTTGGTAATATTTCTATCTACTATTGGATCATCACCCTCACTTCCCTAGTGAATCTTGATTGAGATTGTCCATTATACTCTCTCTCTCTCTCCCGTTTGTGCATTTTGAATCATCATTTACATGCTGAAGCTGGTGTTTGCTGTTATTGTTTTTGCAGTCTACTCGCTGGATGCTATATACTGAACAAGCACCTTCTGCTTGGTTGAACTTCGCTTTATGTGGTTTGGTTGGGATTATAACAGCATATCTTTTTGTCTGGATCACAAAGTATTACACTGACTACAAGCATGAGCCTGTACGCATGTTAGCTCTTTCTAGCTCCACTGGGCATGGAACTAACATAATTGCGGGCGTAAGTTTGGGACTGGAGTCAACAGCTCTTCCTGTCCTTGTGATAAGCGTAGCAATTGTTTCAGCTTACTGGCTGGGTCAAACTTCCGGGTTGGTGGATGAATCTGGAAGCCCAACTGGTGGGTTGTTTGGGACAGCCGTTGCAACAATGGGAATGCTCAGTACGGCAGCATATGTGCTCACCATGGACATGTTTGGTCCAATAGCTGATAATGCAGGTGGGATTGTTGAAATGAGTCAGCAGGTAATTTTCAGGTTCTTGGCTTTGGCCAACCCATCACATCAGCTTTTAGCAGTTGTGATTTTTTATTACAAGTGAAACTCGTGACATCCCTTCTATTACTTACAGCCTGAAAGTGTTCGAGAGATCACCGATGTTCTCGATGCTGTTGGAAATACTACAAAAGCTACAACCAAGGGATTTGCCATTGGATCTGCAGCCCTTGCATCTTTTCTTCTATTTAGTGCTTATATGGATGAGGTAGCTACGTTTGCACATGTACCCTTTAATCAGGTGGGCCTTTTGTTATCTGTCAATTTTATCTTTGATTCTTTAAATTTTGTTTAACGGAAAGAGTTTTCTCTTCTCTTTATTCATATTTTATTAGCATTTTCTCTGAGCAGGTTGACATCGCCATCCCTGAAGTGTTCGTTGGTGGACTACTGGGCTCCATGCTTATATTTCTTTTTAGTGCATGGGCTTGTTCTGCAGTGGGTCGAACTGCTCAGGAGGTTGTTAAGGAAGTAAGAAGACAGTTCATTGAGAGGCCAGGCATCATGGTTTGTATCGTAAACATTTATTTGGCATTCTTTATGTTGTAAAATGGATCTCAGATCTTAGTGATGTATCGTATTATTTTTCATCCTGATAGGATTACAAGGAGAAACCAGATTATGGCCGATGTGTATCTATTGTTGCATCTGCTTCGTTGAGGGAGATGATAAAGCCTGGGGCATTGGCCATCATATCACCCATTGTTGTTGGTGAGTTATTAACCACCCTCTTAGATTTTGATAATTGATTATACTTTGTGAAAACCACACTAATGCGTCATTAGGTAATAAATGGGCACTGCATGTGTTTAATACAGGCCATCACAATATTGCGGTGTACATTTGTTGACATGATTTGGGTTTCTCTTGATTTTAAATTTTCAACAACATAGCACATTGGAAGTGTAGTTGCTAGCACTAGGATTCAAGAATTCATAAAATAAATAAATTGTATTCCATTTCTTAAAGTTTCCATCTGTAAAATAGATTCTTCTTAAGAGTAAAGAGCAAGATAACTATATTTCATAATATAGAATAAAAATTATGATTGATAACCAATAGTTAAGAAGCACAGATACTTGTAAACTCAGTACGTACTCGTATCCGATGCGTATTCTAACTTGGACACTCTTTGATGCCCTTTGATATGTATCGAATACATTTTTTAAAATTATTTTATATATTTTTAAAATTTTTGATACATATCGGATACATATTTTTTTATTATTTTATATCTTCTAATTATTTTTGATACGTATCAGATATGTATTTTAAATTATTTTAATAACTTGTTGAATATTATAAAATATTTGTTGTTAATCTATCATTAGATGAGCTAAGTTGAAACGTGTTATTTTTAATGATAATGAAGAAGCTGATGTTGAAGAAAATGAAGATTGAACAATTAATTATTAAGATAAAATGCTTTAATATTTTATTTTATTTTTATTTTATGCTTCATTTTTAATGCTTTTTTATATTAATGAAATTGTGTTGAATGTTAAAATACGTATCCGCTATCCTAATTTTTTTTAAAAAGTTGTATCGACACACTCGTATTGTATCTTATCGTATTCGAATTACGTATCCATATTTGTGCTTCTTAGACCAGTAGTGTTATTTATTTGAGAGGGTAAATAAAAAAGATAACATGCATCACAACGGCCAGGCTTTTAGCATAAGGCCTAGTTTGCGTGGCTGATATTTTACATAAAGCTTATGATATTTATCTTTAAAATTGTGCTGGGCACTAAGCAAATAAAATGAGATTTTGCTCATTGAAAGGTTTTGAAGATTCTGAGTTGGCTGCATCTTATTCGGTTTTATGTAGGCCGTACATTTGCAAATTTTTGTGACTTCTTTATCACTAGTAATTTTCTGGTGTTCATTCTTTTCGTTCTGGTTTCTCATATAAATCTTGCTTAATTTCATATAGCTGAGGGAATATGCCCATGTAATTTTGCAGGTTTGGTGTTTCGGGTGCTGGGATATTATACAGGGCATCCATTACTTGGAGCCAAAGTGGTGGCTTCCATGTTAATGTTCGCCACTGTTTCTGGTATTCTCATGGCTCTTTTCCTGAACACTGCTGGAGGCGCCTGGGATAATGCAAAGAAGTACATTGAAACGGGCGCTCTTGGTGGCAAAGGCAGTGACTCCCACAAAGCAGCAGTTACCGGGGACACGTAAGTTTTAACATGTATTAAGTGTGGTATTACCAGTAGTTGTCCGGTTAGCTGTATAGTTTGATGATTTGCATTGCTAATTTACACATCAACATCCAATAATGATGCATGCTCATGCACACGCTAGATCTTGTTCCCACCACCAAATGTTCGATTGGAACAATAAATCACATTACCTAATCTAGTAATCAGGATTGTGAAAAAATTGAATTACTATTTGAAAGTTCGGTCATAAACATTTTTTATGATTTTATTTTGCAGGGTAGGAGATCCATTCAAAGACACTGCTGGACCATCACTTCATGTACTTATCAAAATGCTTGCAACAATAACCCTTGTCATGGCTCCTGTCTTTCTGTGAGAAAATTTCAAGTCTTCCGAAATATATGACATGATTTTCCTGACTCTCGTGCTCATACTGCTATTTACACCGACGGGTTTTGATGTAGTTTGAGGGACCCTAATTCAGTACTTAATATTTTTCCCTAGCTTAATTTGAATAAGATGTTTCTTGCGCTCGATTTCTGAAAATTTTCGTTCTCTCTTTCTCCACATTGACATAAATGATGAAAAGGCAATGAGATATACTAGAAAACATCGGGGCCCAAATTATTCCGAGAGCATCTTTGATTGAGCTTGAAAGTACTTAAAAGCAAGTCAGATGAGCTTTTGAAGTTACTTTTTACCATGCTTTTCAAGAAATGAAGTCTTGACTTTTCAAGAGAGTAACTTTTAAGTAGTCAAACTTGTAAAATTTGAGATCTATACCTTGGTAGGACCTGAAACTCGCAATTGTTTTTCAACTCTGAAAACTTTCTATCAAATTTTACGAGTCGACGGTGAACTCTATTATGCCATAGCGGTATATGATCGAAATAAGTATCTAGAATTGCAAAGTTCTGGGTTATGCTTGATGAGACACTTATCTACTAGCTTTCTTCGAATCCTGAGAAAGAGAAGTTTTCAACTTTAATAACTGAACTCCCCCCCCCCCCCCCTTGACTCCCACAAAGCAGCAGTTACCGGGGACACGTAAGTTTTAACATGTATTAAGTGTGGTATTACCAGTAGTTGTCCGGTTAGCTGTATAGTTTGATGATTTGCATTGCTAATTTACACATCAACATCCAATAATGATGCATGCTCATGCACACGCTAGATCTTGTTCCCACCACCAAATGTTCGATTGGAACAATAAATCACATTACCTAATCTAGTAATCAGGATTGTGAAAAAATTGAATTACTATTTGAAAGTTCGGTCATAAACATTTTTTATGATTTTATTTTGCAGGGTAGGAGATCCATTCAAAGACACTGCTGGACCATCA
>CAIGRB010005139.1:0-27660 GCA_903798255.1 Fraxinus quadrangulata | reverse complement strand
CATAAACTTAAAACATGATTGTCGATACACGTACATCAATCAAATAATGGATAATGAATTTAATTCAAATATTGAGATTCACCATAAATTTATAGACCAATAAATTGACGAGTCATGTCATTGATATTTAAGCATTGATGTTTAATAAATCATTTCCTTAATTTATTTTCATTGTTAATTAAACATAGTCCTTAATTTATTTTTTAATATTAACCCTTAAGAAAAAATTGCTCTGTTAGGTCCACAAATTTTGACCTTTACAGCAACATTGCCCTTAATATACCACTTTCAACGTCATTAATTTCCAACCTTTCTAGATGGCAACTTCAAAAATTAATACTCGATTCAATAAATCCAACAAGTAATTTTCTAGACAAAGTTGACAAGTCTAAGTCTTTCGAAATCCATGTCAAAACGTGGTTTGAAAACGGAAGATAGGAGATTCGTATTAAGAATTTTCAACTGAAATTCTTCTGTAGCTTTCAGAATAGAAAAATTGCCAAGAGAGAGTTTCAGCTTTGTAGTGCAATTATTAATCATGAAAAATGTAGACCACTAGAGTGCTTATTCATGGAAAATTCAACTTTATTTATTTCTCTTTTTGAATTAGCAAATAATTTAGAGAAACCTTTCTACTGTTATGTATCTGTCATTGGTATTAAGTAACAAGAATTAGACATGTTTCTGGAGTCTGTCCACGGGCATTGCCTGCCGGACAATCTTTACCAAGTGTGAAAGATTGTCGAAAATCAAATCCACTGGTCTGCAATATTCATCCCAGCCCACAAGCACAAATCCATGACATAGAATATAATCCGGCGATACTCGAAAGACTCAAATATAGTCAATCAAAAAGGTTGGAGCTCGGATCCAATCAGATCCATGAAGACTAGTCGTCATATACAGGTCAAACTCTCGTTTTCATGACTAAAATGTAGTTTGACATGTTTGATACAATGGACTTCACTTTAGTAAACACGAATAAAAAATAAATATGTGAAATATTTAATACCTGTTGACACCCATTAATTTATTTTATAATTTGTTACATACTATTTTCAACTACACATTCACACAATAAAATATTATACACGTACGCCAAAAACTTTTCCCTATTTCCTAACCACACACACTTAAAAATTACTATTTAAAACTCTTTTTTCTACAATAATGATTATTCGAACAGGGTCTTAATTAAATCTACAATATCCTCAACCATGTCCAATGCTTTATACTGCTGTCTGTCAAAGGACATGTCTAATGTCATGCAAATGCAACTCTGTTTCGATGAATTCACAATGTAGAAAATTTCACTGCAATGGAAAAAAATGTTCAAATTGCTACGTCACATTGCATTATTTGAGCATTAAACAGAAAATTAAAGCAAAAGGTCATATGTAAAACAAAGCATTCATCTTTATAACATCAAAAAGTCACTATCAATTGCACAACACAGCAATGTATGAATCATAACTGTCAAAAAATTAAAATTACATAGCAAAGTAACAAGCAGTAATAACTAGAATAAGAAAATACTGCTCACAGGAACATAATTGCTCAAATATACATAGAAGAAACTAAAAGTGAAAGTGCAAAAGGGACTACACGTGTTGCAAGACAGGGGGTTTCAATGCAAAAAAAAAGTCACGAGGCCTAGGCAGAATCGAACAGCAGCTTCACAGCTTCAACTAGATGAAAGGCCAAATGAGACCTACCACCGTCTTCAAGCAATGTTTTGTCCACGGGCAAAGGGCAAACATGCTCAACAGCGAACAAAGTAAATATGATGTGAGCAAGAACTAAGAGACGCCTTGAAAGGACAATCGGTCCCTTAGTGTATCAAAAATTGAAGAAGCTGCTGCATTTTGTGCAAAAGTTAATTTCAGTCGCCCAAGCAGTTCACCATCCTTCGCTTGAGATGCAGCATCTGCAGCTTCCTTGGCCATACCAATTCTAGCATATGCCTGTTCGTGAATTACAATGTGGACAGTCAGCAATTTGCATAAAAAAATGCCTATTTTGCTTGCGAAAGAAAATACTATCTGAAACTTGCACGCAGATTCAAAAATCAATTCTACCTCGGCTCTCTCCCTGGGGTCAGTGAGTTTTGGTATATATTTAAGGGCTTCACCTTTCTCATCAGCATCAACACATGCCTCCACAAATGGCCGGTAACCTACAAATGACAGCACTTAAAAGTGAAAAGGTGAAAAGGAAAAAGTTTTAACCTCATCAATTCTGCATCCCATTGGCGACGTTCAAATGTTTCTAGGAAATATGCCCAAGGAATGGATCATTTCTCACCAAGAAAAAATACCATGGTGTCTAAGTTGGACTTCATCCCTTTTTATTTGGTTTTTTTTCCCTTTCCCTTTGAGTAGAAAACTAACTGATAAACATAATAACTTTAAATAAACTCTGGAGGAGGATGAAGAGCTAAAACCTTGTTTGAGCCCCATTTTTTCAAAACTCATTTTCAAATAAAATAATTTTAAACGTAAATCGAAAACTCTCTTATTTCTTAACCACACATTCTCCAAAAAATCACTAATCAAAAATACATTTTTTCCTCAAAATGGGGCTCAAACAAGGGCTAAATGCGTAACCATCCCTAGCAAACTTGTAACCCATGCTTGCAAGGGACAGTAATTCATTTACTGTGCAAAATACTCGTGTAGAGAGAACAAAAAGATATGAGCATACTAAAGTACTATATGGAGACAAATTACTTTTTATAACTTAATCAATTAAAAAGGCTTACCTATTGGTGGTCTTCTCTCTTTTGAAAATTTTTCGAGGGCATCCCAGTCCCTGATTGTTGCCAAAGCAAAAACTTTAAGCCAATACCATTGCTTCTCTGAAACCTGAATCATGTCAACATTGACAAAAATGATTGTGCTTAGAATAAATTGCACATAAAAACCTAAGCAGAGAGAAGAAAAGAATGCTGAAAATAATTTCTTGCATATAATTGTTAATCCATACTGTTTAGTAGTAGTAAAATGTGGAAACAAACCTTAAATTCTGTTTTAACTTTCATTGCAGCCCGGTGATTTCCCAGTACAATACATGTACGAATAGTGTCGCTGATGCTAGAGTCCACAAAAATAGCCTGCTTGGTAGTCACCTCCAAGTCATGCTGAATTCTGAATTTCATTGCAAATCATCCATTAAGAGTTTAACCAGAAATGAAAATCTACGCTAAACTAGCTCATATTTCAAACTTAAAATAATAAAAGGGGAGGAGAGGACAGAGAGAACAGAGTAAGAAGAGATGCTTCATATATAAATAATTTCTTAGTCTGATTCGCCAATAAAGTTAAAATGAAATTATTACATAGATTGGTGTTGAATAACTTTTTATGTCCCACACAATATGGACTAAAGTTTCAAATCTAGCAGAACAGACACTGTTAAGGATTTAACTGATCCTGCTGGGATTCTGAAAAGATCAAGCCCTTGCGGCATTAATTGATACAAAAATTTATGGTTCACTCGAGTAGATAGAATTGATTCCATGACTGGTAAAATAATTAAGAATCTTGAAAATATTTTTAGAAAAACAGTGTGTCATGAGATTTTGGTAAAGGGTACACAAGTGGCATTGATCCAAAAGCAGTTTAATGACCAATGGAAATTCATAGTTTTTATTTGTTCATACAGTATTAAAAAGTAGAGATGTGTAAATAATAAGTGCAAATAGCATGATGCAAAAGATTGGTAGTCAGAAGTTAATTGAGAGTCAAATGATCCTTGAGTTGAAAAAAAATGAGAATCATTAATGAAAGTTCATTTGCTAATAAACACAATATACAGAGGTCACCTTAACAATTTTGCATGCTCCTCAGCCGCCTTTGACTCAAATATGTGTTCCTTCGTTTCTGAAAAGAGCTGCAGTGCCTTTTCAATGAGTTTTATGCGTGGACCATGAAGTGGGGATCCTTTGCTAGCCATTGGATTTTTTGGCAGTTCCCAGGATTCTTTCCACAAGAGAAAAGCAACATCCTACAAAATATAAAACCTTCTACCGTAAGAACAGTATTAGACAAGATCAAACAAGCTCTAGAATCTCAAGTTAATAATATCGAGTACATTCAGAGAGCACAGGTTTTTCAAAAATCATTTTTCCTCAAACTCTTGTTCAACCACACATTCTCCAAAAGAATCATTCACTTCAAATAATCTCTTCCAAACAAACACTTACTTATATCTTGCCACCGATATTAAACTCATGAGCTCCGTAGTATAAGATATTCACTCATACTTAGATTTGAAATAAACAAAACACTTGACATTAGCTAAATTATCTTATTGTAATATACTTGAACAGATCCCTTAGATTTCTATTTGAACTCAAGCAACTATACAAGCATTACCATTTAATTGAAAAAGAACATGGGAATACCACAATAAATGGAAAAAGGCAGAAAATCACAGCCCCCTGAAGAACAAAAGAAAGGAAAGGAAAATATATGTCTTCCTTCGTCCAAGAGTTCAATTTGTAGTAGATATGCATTTGGTAGATGACCAGGCACTTCTAATAATTCAGGAATAGAGACACACACAATTATTAGAGTCTTATCCCTTCATATAAGTTCATATTTGATTTGAGAAGGGAAAAGACCCAATGAAACAAGTGAAACTTGAACCTACCTGAAGTTGACCGGTGGATAGGAAAAAGTCCTTCAAGAATTCATGCTTATAGCATCTGGAAAAAGATAAAATGATTAGAAAAGAATTACATTAGGAGAGAAGGATTTCTACAGAAGAAGATTGTACTCTGCAGTATTTTTTATAGGACGTAGTGCCTACTGTGCATAAGTTACGAATAAATCGCGGGCCAGTGGTCTGGCCTGTATAGTTCCAAAAAACTCCAACGATGGTCTCTGCAATAATAAATATCATTATTGAAGACACAATAAAAGATTCTCAAAAAGGTAGATGGTATTAGTCACAGATAAAAAGCTATTCAATCTACTATTGATGTAAGCACATTTCAGTAAAATATTTGCACACCTTCTGCCAGATATGAAACAGGACAAGATAGACAAGATCAGTATCACCACTTTCTATACCCTTCACGAGTGCAGTATCTTCTTCTCCAATGCTTAGTAAGAGAGGGATCTGATATAATAACAAACTCATTAGTGCAATAAGATAATCAAAAGATTTCCTCTAGATTTTTTTATTTTTTATTTCAACACTAAAGCCACTGGTTGAGAACAAAGAAAGTTAATCAAGTAACATGCTCACATAAAATATAAATGAAGAACAAACAACTCTTTTTGAATAGAAAATGAACCAAACAAACAGATAGAAAGACATGAGAAAACCCAAGAGGACCTGTTTCGAGGAGTGTGGCTCATGTTCAACTAGCATCGCAGCTAATTTCCTGCGCCCATTCTTATCTGCAAGAGAAGCAACTGCAGCATAAGATATGCCTTTACATATCTTCAGCTACAATTCGAAAATCATGATTCAGACATGGGATTTCATGCAAAACCGATAAAAAATTAAAAAAAATAATAGGAAAGTTGTTTTCATGATAGGTTAAGGTGCTAAAACATAGACACTGACCTTATAAAGTAAGATTTCTAGGAGACTGGCATCAGGAATCCCCAAGGATGCTGTTATCTTGGTACAAGCCCAGTGCATTATTACAGCTTCCTACTCAAAACAACAACAAATAGAATGATATTATTAGATGCACTGCTAATACAGAATTACTCCATTACCAAACAATAGATACTTCATCTTTTTTATATTTTATTATATAGAAGTAACAGTAGGAACTGCATTTGACTATTTAGCAAGAATTCCTTTTTGATATCTAGTTGCCAGAAGCCCAGACATCTCTCTTCTTTACTTTTTGGTTTACTGTGGTGGCGGTGGGTTTTTGCCCGTCAAGGGGGATTCTAAGCATCTCAAATTAGTTCCCACTACAATTCGTGCCACTAAGAGTTGAAAAAGTTTCTTAAATTCCAGAATCTTACACTGAGGAGTTGAAAAAGGTCCTTAAATTCCAGAATCTTACACTGAGATTGATAAATGAAAATAAAATTGTATAGAAAGCTGGACAACAGCAATATAATTATTTTAATAATGTTTACAATCATCTATTTGATAATTGCTAATTTTTTAACTGTTGAATGTCAAAGCAGTTTCAGTTAACACCTTTACAAAAAAAATAAAAAAAAAAATATATGCTAAATATATGCTCTAAAAATTCAAGACAAGTTGTTTTATCGACTCAAAAGCATAACGTGAATTTAATAAATATTGTACTACCAAGCTGTGAAGGAACAGAGACTTCAAATTTGGGAATATTAGCATTGATAATAAGCATACTAAGATGTGTTTATCAGCATGTTTGAAAGTTGTTTATAATCGATTTAACTTATAAATATATAGAAATGAGTGGTGGATAAGTGAGTAATACTTGTGGTTCTATAAAATGCGTGGATAAGAAGCCGTTAGGCCATTTATAAACATGGGGGCAAACATGGGGTAAATGAAAATTAAAGAAAACATAACCAGCAATATCAGTGCTCTAAATATCCCCTACCACAGTGAAAGCAGAAACTGTTCATACAGACTAACAGCACAGGAAGTGAGAAAAAGACGAATCATAGACTTTGTTGTGTAATAAACGATTTTAGTTGAACCCTACTCAATTCAAATTCTCCTTTCCAGTTTTCTTTGCATAGAGATGCTGGAATGACATATTTTCACTTCAAATTTCATGTCAAATAATTTCTCTACAAATTATAATTCTATGATGCTGAAGAATTGCAGAAAAGAGAGCTATAGATAAACCAAAATGTTCTTTTTACAATTAGAACGGTGTCAAGTCATTTACTCTACAAGAATTTTAATTAACTGATTTTACTTTTACTTTTATAATAGAATTATCATACTTCTTTAATCTCCCAAAGGAAGTTGAGAAATAAAAGAGCTACCCATTGGAGCTAAATATCATTTAATATTAATTACTATGAACATCATACATCCAACTGTTAATGGAAAGCAGTTTATCACAACAAGCATCTAGCTCAATTTGACACTGCAGTGAACAATTCCAAAAATCATTTGTGTTCTAATTTCAAATGTAACGTAAATAGTTAGAATTGCAGTAGAACTTAACTGCTCGTCTTGACTTACAGAAGCAAATATGAGCATCCATCATAGGTAACAGAAATGGTATGGTGGTACTTGAAAATTTACATAGCAGTGAGTAACAACACAAAAGGGGATGAAAAGTACCAAGGTGAACCATTGTTAGGCAACCAAAGGCTAACAAAAGAGAAGGAAGGGATGGGAAGAGATCAAAATGTATGATACAGTTCGAATAAGAAATGAAATTTTGTAAACTTACTTGATTCATTCCAAGGTATTCTGATATGCGAAGAGCTAGTAGGTATTTATGAGCATTAATCAGACGATTAATCAGCACGGATGGTGTAAGCAACTAGAAGGAGGCAATAAGAAAATAAAATTGTAAGTTGCTTTCATTAAGGAGGCAACATGGAATTGCAACTTCAGACATAAAGTAGTGAGCACTAAGACCTTGTACTGCTGAAAGCTTAGAGGGATACCAATCTCGTGGTGGCGTACAGCATTTAGTACCCGTAATGTTTTACACATTTCTTGAATGCAGTCACGTTGAAATTGGCTGCCAAAGCGAACTGGAAATCATTACCAAGACGAAAAATCAGAAAACAATGTTCTTTCTAGAGCATGAACAAATGCACAATAGTAAATTTATGCAAGGAGCAATTCTGTACCAAGCAAAGTTCATGCAAGAATCAGAAAATATCATGCCATGGAGTAACTCTAAACCAAATCAAAGTTCCATGACATAATCAGGCACAAATTTAAAGAATCCTATTATTCCAAATACTAAGAAAGTATTATTCATTTCAAACTCACAAGAAAAAGGTGACGACCAGAAACATAAGATAATTGTAAGTACCAGGAAACATCATAAGCAGTAGAAAAGTCTAAATCTTACATCTTTGGTATAAATCAGAGATGTATTTGTTGATTATTGCATTGTCTAACAGCATTGATCTCTCTCTCTCTCTTTTGAGATTAGATTAAAAACAGTACAGTATATAAAATAATGCTTTCAATGCACATCAACAGATATTCTAGCAATGAGTTAATCAAAATTCCACTCAACGAGCAAAAGTATATTTGATGAACCTCAAAGAAAAATGTTCCAACAGAGATTATGAAAACTCGAAATACTTTTCAAATCTTTTTCCAATTGAGACCCAATTCAACCCAGGTACAGTAGAATCAAACGTTAATGTTTCAAACTCATAAAACATAGGCCTTGTTTGTCATCCATTATTGTGTTGAAAATGTAGTAATGAATAGTATTTTTTGGAGAATGTGTGGTTGAAATTTAAAGTAGCTTTATTGGTTTGTGTGTAGAATATTTTATTGGATGAATATGTGGTGGAGAATCTTACTGTAGCAAATAATGTTTTGAAAAAATGGATGACAAACAGGCGCATATTTTATATCCAGCAGCTTAGAAAGAAAGTACAGAAACTTCATCCAGAGCACAGGACACATAGTTTCATTTTCTCTGAATACATAAAATTTTAAACACCAGTAAGACTCCAACAAACCAACCTGCAAAAGGCTTGTCCATAGCTCGCAGCTCTCAGTAGTGTCCGCTGCTGTGAAATATCAAATTCATAACCAGCAGCATCAATACAAGCCTCAACAGCCTCGGATAGCGAAGGGCGAATCAATCTCAAATTTTCATCTGCCTGGTGGACAATAGATTTCCTCAATGATGATAAAAATAATAATAATAATTACACCTCTTAAGATAAGTTCACAATCCCTTTTTAATACAATTACTGTAATTTATTTTCCCTACTAAAATTTAGGCTGATTATTCCAATTCAGTCCACCATAATTTAGAACATTTGAAGCGAGTAATGGGAGGTGTATCCTTATTATTCCACGAGTCCAGTCACATGTAGCTACAGGAAATCTTAAGGCCAACACTTCCTAAGGAAAATGATACAGCTTGATATGCCCCTCCTTACATAATGAAAAAAGCTTATTTTAAATGCCCAATGCTGGGTTGTTGATGGTAGGAATTTGGAAATACCACCATTAGTGGCTGGAGGTAAAAACAGCATTCCCAGATAAATGGTGAAGGTGCGGTAAGGGGAGCAGCTAGTGATCATGGAGGTGAAGTCAACAACACAGAAGTCATATCAAAACATTTCTCAGTGCAAAAAATGGTAGCAAAGGTCACTTCAAAACTTTCATGAAATTTTAGCAGCCCGCCAATAATGAGGAATAGTATTCTGCAAGGTGTATGCATGAAGAAGACATTAAGGTGAACATAGAAAGTAGAGTGTACTCTTGAAGTCTATTAACAAATGTTGAAATATGTACATCCTAAAGGCAAGTACGAGGATGAGAAAGACTTCATCAGGATATAATTCTGAGATGCATTAAGATAATAGAGGTAGACTACCTTGGCACTCCGCCGGTCAAAGTGATCCAGGGCATCATATAACAAAGCAGCAGGGAGGGTGCTCCCAATCTGAAAGATAGATACTGTGGAGTCTGGGACTCGATGTAGAAATTCCATGCTTGTGTTAGAAAGTATCCTTACTCCATCACACTCAGGGATAAGAATGATGGGCTCATCGTATATGTAGCGCACAGGATCACCATAAGGACCTACCATCAATAGCATATCATCCCAGTATAGTAAGACACTGTCCATTCCACACCAAGCCAGCTGGTCAGGTGGAAGAGCTGACTATACACATAAAGATAATGGAGAACATCAGAAAGATTGAAATGTACATGCCAGCTTCATTTTATAAATTGGGACTTTGAGGAGTACTACAATATATAATTAGACGCTAGATGTAGTAAATAGTTAATAACTTGCTTATTTGCCATATACACCCATCATCCCTCCATGAAAAAGAGTGAAGCTTATCGAAAGAAAAGACAAAAAAGCTTTAATATTTCGTAATCCCAGAGGCAGTCAATTTTTCATTTTGGAGTTCAATATTCAGTTGATAGGCGATTAAATAGAAAATAATATGATCTCATTGATGTCGTTACTAAGTACTCAGCATGACAATATGTATGTATCCAAATCATCAATACTCTCCATCTATGTATTTTAAATAAGACTTAATTCTAAGGTCAGCTGAGAATAATCTCAAGAAGATAACAGAATAAAGAATGCTAAAACTAGGCAATTTTTCGGCATGTGCCTTCTGATTTATTAGAGGTACTACTGACACGCGATGTCCACAGAAAACTCAGAAGTCATATTGCCGCAAAGAAGACTCCAAAAAATACTATTTTCTAACTCTTACTATTCACCCTGAATTCCTAAGACTGTTATTTCCAGGTTCTGATGTGGGAAAGCATTGCAGAATCACCTCATCCATTTTGAGCACTTCTATAACAAAAGGTGATGGTTGGCATTACAAAGAAAAATCAAATAAAAGGTAAGCCATAATGCTAGAGATACAGGTTCTACCTAGGATACCCCATTCTCAACCAGCTCATCCGGTTTAACCATTACTGAGTGGCACTTTTGACTTTATATAGTATGCATTCAAACCATAAAGACAATTTATTTTTCCAAACAAATCAACCACTGCAATGGAGTACCACTTCATTTATCCATATAATTTTGAGCTGAAATTTACAAATCCTTAAGATGAAATTAATTATACCTCGCAAGTGTACTCAAATATAATATTTGAAAAATCCGTTGAAATAACCAGAAGCCTCCCGTCATGCGTGAATGACGCCAGAAGCTTCCCAGTCCTCGAAACTACCATCTTCTGCAAAGGCCCTATACCTACACCAAGCTGCTGCACCCCATCCTCTTCCACTAACAAGACATGATCCCCGATCCCCAACAAAACCTCCACATTCCCCGACATAGTGTACTGCGGCTCAATCACAGCTATACAATGCGGCAAATCCTCCAAATTACAATCCGCCAATTTAATCGCCCTGGGATTCTTCAAATCTGGCACCGCAAAAATCCCAAACAACTCATTGATACAAACGACACCGTTTCCCCAGAACACACACTCCACAACGCTACTTTCGAAACACTCTTTGCCCAAAGAAAAATTATTGATTAACTCGGCGTGGATATTGTAAAAATAAACAGTGCCGTCTTGAGTGATGCAGATTAGAATTTGATCATCAGACCATGACATACCGATGAGGCGACCACCGGAATTCTTCCAGACGGTCTCAGAGATCAATCGGCCGGAGGATGTGAAGATGCGGAGCTTGCGAAGGGCTGATTCGGCAAAGAGCTGGACGATCTTGGCGTCGTCGCGGATGGCAGCAATGGGACCTCCGAACGGTGCACACGCTACCTTGTTCCGCGTGAGGTCAACGTTCTTCCACAGCATCTGGTACAGCTCCGGCTTCCGGTAGTACCGGTTGTAGAGAAGCTGCCACTCTGCCGCCACTGAAACTCCGGCCATTATTGGTAAAGCTTAAAGCTATCAACTTTTGTACTAATTTAGAACTTCTGTTATCAATTTGGGTTCATTTGATCAGCAGAATTGATGGAGAAAACTCAGAAAAGAAGGTTGAATGATTGCAAAAGTTTCAGAAGGGGGGTGGGGGGATGGAGAGTTGTAATTCATGAAGATGCGACTTCTGGTAGTGGAGATTGCGTTTCTAAAATTGGGCCAGCATTCTATTGGGCAAAGTCCGGCCCACCATTGGCCCATGAAGTTTCCAGATCACGTCTAGGCTTATTAGAGTACGGTTGGGCAGGTTTTGGCCGGAACATGAGTTTCGTTTAAGAGTCGTGCTACTGGGCGACCCTGTTCAAACAGGGGCACAACAGTTTTTAAATCACACATTCTTCTATAAAATAATATTACATATAAATTTAATTTAAT
The DNA here is from genome assembly GCA_903798255.1 of Fraxinus quadrangulata. Taxonomy (NCBI): domain Eukaryota; kingdom Viridiplantae; phylum Streptophyta; class Magnoliopsida; order Lamiales; family Oleaceae; genus Fraxinus; species Fraxinus quadrangulata. Next base: position 15,721 of record CAIGRB010005139.1, on the reverse strand, counting down.
TTTTAATAACACGTTCTTAAAAATAATCACTATTTCAAAATACATTTTCCCCAAAATTTGATTTTAATGAAGACCAAACAAGGGCTTAGTCTCCATCCTAAGTTTCAATTTCATAAATTGGAAATTAATATTTCCATGGAAAATGTATTTTTTTCTATCCAAATTCCCACTCTTGTGCTATTTGATTGACATACTTTTTTCATAGAAAACATTTTCCTACTTTTAGTCACGTGATCATATTTTCCTCAAAATCAAAGAAAATATTATCTTTAAAGAAAGTGAGATTTTATTTTATAGGGAACTCACTCTCTTATCTATCCCCTCTTTCTTTTCTACCTATAAATAAAAAATGGACAAATATAATATTTTCACACACTCTCAAATATTCTATTTTTTCTATCTAAAAACCTTGTCCACAATCCCTTCTCCCCTCGTGAAGAGAGTGTATGCACGGCAGAATTGGTAGAGCGAGTCAAACGTTATGAGGAGATTGTAACATTATGGAGAAGTTGGTAGTGAACACGGACAGTAGAGAGGAATTGATGATAGAAGAGTGAAACCCCCTGCCAGTAGCTACAAGAACGTGATTGGCACTTGGTGCACATTTTGGCTATCATCTTCCCAATCGAGCACAAGGGAGAGCCGCAATATCAAGAGTCACATGTCCGTTATAAAGGGATATAGATCTAAGATCGAATTTGAGCTTTCGTCCATTTGCGAAGGGGTTTTGTTGGCAGCGATAGTTGCTGAGGTTGGGTTAGTGGTGCCAAAGATGTTTGATTGGTGGTTGATCTAGAAACATCGACATCGTGGTTGTTGGACAACTATACATTTGGAGGTTGCTGCGACAGAAGGGATGAAGTGAGATGAGAAGAATCTGACAAGGTAACAAGGCACGGTCGTAAAATTAGTGATCGTGACAAGTAAATTGCGATTTATGACAAATAAATCATTTGTGACCTATTAGTTACGTGATTTGTAGCTTAATAATTGATTGTGGCTAATAAATTGTGTGTATGTGACTGTGACATTACGTGATTTATGATTTAGTACGTAATTGTGATCCATAAATTTATGTGATATTTGATTGTGACCCCGTTTTTAATTTCAAATTATAGGCCACAACATTTGTTAGAGATTACAATAATATATCACCTCATTTTTGAAAGTTTTTTTTTAGAGGTTTGTTAAACTGTAGTTATGAAATTTTACCTCTATTATTCATATTTTTTTAATGTTAAAAAATATAGGAACATAACTATCAGTGTTTAAGATTAAGTTTGCAAAATAATTAAATTTTGAGAAAGCTTTTCCAAAAAAATAAATAAATCACATTTTACGAAATTTCAAAAAAGGAAAAAAAGAAATTGATATTAATTGATTTATATAAGATTAAAGAGTGTGATATATATAGAAAGATTTTCTCTTCAACCATATTTTAACATAAAATTCAGCAAGACAATTATTTTCTCTCCATATTCATCCATGTGACCTTTTGTAAAGATGAACGCAATGTAATTGTGGCTCCATTTGTTACGATTTCCTTGACCTTTTTCTATCACAAGATTCACAAAAATCGATTTGCATCAAAATGTGGAATGTGTCAACCAACAAAGAATTGGAATTATTTTTATGCGACATCGCTTTCTATCTGACTTCATATTCTCTAGAAAGTTTTGACAAATATTAATAAAGTTGATATAGTTTGTTGTGAATTAGTTCCTAAAATTATGTCAAATGTATAAAAATTGTGACCTCGAACGCATTGGGCCAAGATATTCCTGTTAACTTAATTTGTGACCTCAGTTATATATAGCATTATGTACTATGACATTCTTGTCTGTGTGACTTTTTCAATTGAAAGTTGTGAAAAATATGTGGAGGATTGTCTTTGTGACTTTCTTTCAAGATACAAAAAAATCTTATCATATATTTCGAAATGAAGAAAAAGAATACGGATGAAATTCTTAACAATAAGTATGAAATTATTCTCATCAAACTAGAGCAAATATGGTAAAGACTGAATGTTTCTCTTTCCACCCGAATATAAAGAAAGAAATACATGAAATTAGTAATATTCAAATTTTGAATGATAAACATAATATTATAGGGATTCGTAAAAATGGAAAATAAAAAACTAAAATATATTTAAATTGGTTTTTATAATAATACTTGAATTGTGAATAAAAAAATGTATTACCTAATTTATTTATATATATATACTTGAAAGTTGTAACAAATATGTGGAGGATTGTCTTTGTGACTTTCTTTCAAGATACAAAAAGATCTTATCATATATTTCAAAATGAAGACGACGTTTGAAATAGTCTGTCTGTGCAGAGCCAATGAGTTCTCACATGGGGACAGTCACGTCCAAGCCATCCTATCATCGAGCTTGATATAAATTAACACAATCATTTAGGTAAGATACAACAACAATACTTGCATATGATTCATCATTAGTTTACATTATGTAGTTTAGCCACTCCCAACTCAAGGAAAACCCTATTGTGCTACATGGGTAGAAGAAATTCACTAAGTTCCAACTCGAAGTGCTAGAAATAATAAAATTTTAGCTCGAGTGTACAAGCGATAAATCGTGGGACCAAATATTTGGTTACATATAACATGAGAATGCAGACACCTCAACAAGTGGTGTCATTAATGATTGTTGTAAGAGCATCTAATCAACAAAACTTTATTATGCAACAACTTGATTATTATCATAAATACTTTATTAAAGAGAAATTTTACCCATAGAAAAGACTAGTCAATTTGTTATTAGCGCAATTTAATGATTTAATCCTATGTTTAATGGGGATTAAAATCAAAATTTTAATAGATTTTGATAAAAAATAATGAAATGTATGATTAAAAAGTTGTGAGTTTCATGAAGTGTATATCTAAAATTAATTATTGACTTTGATTTAAACTAAAATCTTGATTTTAATCCGACTAAATTTGGTTTTGTCGTAACCAACAGAGTCTTGGATTAGTTTTGTTTTCAAGCTTATCGGTGACAAGTTACCAACTTGAAATAAACGCTATGATTGATTATTATGACTTGCATAGAATTAATTTAAGAAATTGGTTGCCAAATCTAATTATAACCTGGCCCAATTTTTGACCTACAAAGTCACAAAAGAAAAAATAAAAAAATATTATGTCGAATTTTTTCACTATTTGTATTTCAAACTTTAAAATCTTATTGAACCGAGATTCTGCAATTAAATCACACGTGTGATTAACTAATTTTCTCAAGATGATCCAATACACTTTTTATCCATACATTTCGTAGAAATTTCTATTCACTTATTAAGACCTAATACTTATAAGAACTTGTAAACACTACCAAACAAGCACTTAATTTGTGAGACCAAGATCTTGCATTGTGTATAATGGTATAGTCATAGCACAAAACAATCTGAAAACATTAATCATATTGTACACTTTTGGCCACATGTTGACCTAATATCCCTACAATAAAAAGGATTTTAAAAGGTCGCATTTCTTTTCTAGCCTCCGTTTGGTACACATTATTTTTTTCATTCGCATTTTTCTACTAATTTTCAATCACACATTCTTCAATAAAATAATATTTTCCATCACATCAATAACTTTTCATTCTTTTTCAACCACACATTCTCCATCAATCTACTATTCCAAAATACATTCTTTCAAAATAATGTGGCTCAAACACACCTTAAAATATACTATACGATGATATTATTGGATTCTCTGCCTTGTATGAATAAACTATACTATACGATGATATTATTGGATTCTCTTCCTAGCCTTTTATTTCTTTCTACGTGTATGTATAATATCTCGTGGTGAATAATGAGGCCTCTGACACGAAATTTTATAGTTGAAAAAGACCATAGAGNTTGCATCGAACTCAGATCACCGTAACTTTATATGTATTCTTTGTTTGTTTATGATTTACTTTTGTAAGTAGGGATTATGACTTAACACGTAAAAATACGAGATTCCAAAAAGGGGAAGAAATCAAGAATGTAGGATCCAACTTATCATCATCATACTATAGACTCAAATGCATTATCTAAAAATGGAGGGACCATTTACATACCTTTTTTGCAATCACTACAAGATTTCTCACAACTAAAAGTTGCATAACATGTTAAATATACTGCCATGTCTCCTCTGTCTTCTACTCCATTCTCATATTCTCTCCTAATTGTGCTTTCTGATATGTATTCCTCAGCAAAACTTGAAAAAGTGGGACCTCACAAGAAGCACAGCATATAGTAATGTATGCATATGGAAGAAATATAATAATGTGACGCGATTTTATCATCCCAAATGATACTACTTGTTCGTGCATCGAAAGGGAACATCCATTTTCGACGAATATTTTCAATAAATTCATTACAAGTTTGTCCCTTCCTCCATTACATTTTGACTATACATCCACTCTGAAATTCTACTTTCTATCCACTAAAATCAGAAGTCTGTCAAAATGACCCTACCTTGTTGACATTTAAACCATATCCCATACTTCTTTTCTTGAATAATCAATGAAATATACTCATCAAACAACATAATTCAATTGATCCTACTTTTGCCTTTATAATCGAGAAAAAAGATGTTGATAAGAAAGGTGTAATGTGCAACCTTTTATACGAGAGAGCATAAAAATAGAAACTTAGAAAATAAAGGGATTTCTGTGGTAGAAAACACCGTTTAGAGCATATACACAAAAAGTTACGTGATAACTTTGTATATATTTTCTCGTGTGTCTTGAAATGTTTGGGATATCCGCGGCAAATTTCCCTTATAACAATTTTCACATAGTAGATAATCTCCAATGCAAAGATCATTCTCTATATCTATTTATATATGCCTCTTAATATTTTCTTTTCACAATCCCAACTCATAAACTAAAACCAAACTTTTGCAGTTGCTTCTCTCCATCTACATTACTCATATATTCAGCTTCTTTATTCTTACCAGAGATTGAAAAATGCTATCCACATGAAAGTTTATGTCCTTTGCTATTCCTGCAGGCATTGCATTGCTTAACCTTCTACCATCAGTCTGTTCGTCTCAAGATCGTGCAGAAATATATAACAAACACGCGAGCAACAAACACAAGATTCACGAGGTATTTTTTTTATTGCAAGAAACCTTTTTCTATCACTTTTTGATGAATCTAAGTAGTTTGTGTATTCAATTGAAGATGAATCCTCAACTATTATTCGAGATTAAACTCCATGGATTCCTCCTCTGGGCTTCTTTTGGGTTTTTAGCGCCGATCGGTATACTTGTAATGAGGAAGTCAAATGGAGAGGAATCTGTAAGAAGGCAAAGGATCATATTCTACATTCATGTTATAACACAGGCAAGTCCATGTTTTCCATTTTTGCTACCTTTTTTTCATCAAATTTGCAAAAGTTAAATCATAATTGGAAATCATTGTCTCCCCAATTCCCTAATTATGTCCTATGTCTTTTCAGCACATGATAAACAAAGTCAAGAGAATGTTATAGTGGTTTAGCCTCAACATGAGAGTTGTGCCTAGGTTTTCACGATCGATGTGAAAATAAACCACCTCCACTAAAAATCGTTATTAAAGCGATCCACGGTCGATGAGATAAATCTTGTTTTAAATGGTCCAAGTATAGAAAAGGTATCATTAGAACTTGGAACTTTGTTAATTAATTAGATGGAAATGACCCAATATCAACCTTTAATGACACTTAATAAATTAAAAAAATAACTATCCTTGATTCTACTAATTATTATTATTACTTGGACGGAAAAGTAATGGCATTATGCTTAATTTTAACTTTACTTATTTTCTATTGCTATGGTCCCAATATGAATATTAATATGATCTGCAGATTCTAGCAGTCCTCCTTGCAAGTGTAGGAGCAGTATTGTCAATGAAATACTTGGACAACTCTTTCAATAATCTTCACCAGAGGATAGGCATAGCCCTATATGGTGGCATATGGCTGCAAGCCTTGATTGGCATTTTAAGGCCACATAGGTAAAGGATCTATATTTATTTTGAAAACACAGAAACTTCTTTGCCACTTCTGCTTTTCGTAGAACTTTCAGAGAAAGTCGCGTTTAGCTAGCTTCCTCCAAATCTAGTGGAAAAAGTATTTCTAGAAATTTTTTCAAACTGGACCGGAATCAACTTTTGACTTTTCAAAAGTTTTGCCAAACAAGCTCTTCTGAAATGCTAGATTTCAGCAAGGAGCGCGTTTTGCAAACCGAAAATCTGAAAAACGGTTTTGTGTGCAGGGAAAGGAAAGGAAGAAGCACATGGTATATTTTTCACTGGTTACTTGGGATTACAGTCTCTTTTCTTGGATTAATCAATATATACACAGGTTTACAAGCTTACCATGAAAAAACATCGAAAAGTGCAAGGATTTGGACCATAATTTTTACTGCTCAAATTTCTGTCATGATCTTCTTGTACCTTCTCCAAGAAAAGAAGAATTACATACAGAAACATGGGGTGATTTTAGCTGTACAGTCAAATGATCAAGATCTGGCTCCAAGAAATAAGCAAAAAGAAACACCAGCACAGAATTGTTGAGGACTTGGATCAAATTTTCTTTTCATTATTTGTCCACATTTTGACATTGGATTCTTCCTAACCTTTTCGTGCTTTTGCACCATCTCAGTATAATGAGATGAGACCCCTTTTTCCACTTCTAATATGTATGAAATGAAAATTGAGTAGGAAGTTGATAAATTTTCTTAAATCAAAGATGCAATTTCTGCTGAATTTGCATTTGATTTAAGTTAAATTTCAATATACTAAGTTTTTCTGTTGATTTTGTATTTGCCTTAAATAAAATACAAATATTTTATTCAAAAGTTTTTTTCCATTTAACTATCATTTTTGTTGTACCTCCACTTATATCATGATTTCTCATCGCATTAGCTCTTGCTAGCATAAAACAAGATGTCACACATAAAGAACATCATATTTAAAATAACGTCTTGCTATTTGCTAATAATAAATGATCGAGTAAGACATCAAGATTTGAGTGAGCGACGATAGATCTTAAGTTTTCTAAAAAAGAAAATAATAGCCCCAAAATTACCTTGAAACTCATTTGTTAAGGGATTGGGAGAGTTAAGGCATTCTACTCATTCGACAAAAGCTCTCATTTTAAGAAAGTAGTCTTTTTGACCTCACAATTCTATTATCTTTTCTCTATGCAACTTAGGCCTTTCACCCACCCCAACCAAACACGGAATCAAACATTTATCGCCTTCCCTCAGTCAGCTCACTTACCTTACTAGAGTGAGGAATGCGGAAAAGGGACTAGAACTAGTCTAGTGCTACTACTTACTGGGATGAGGAACGAGAAAGAAGTGTCTTATATTCAACTACTATACTTACATAGTCCTATGACTCTTGAAATTGTGCCTGTAGTTACACAGGCCCAATTACCAAATCATCATTGAGAAATTATTGAACTCGTTCTGGTGGGGTGCGCCAAGCCCGTGCTGTAGTGCAACGCATGGGCGACGCTCGAAGGCCCGAGTAGCAAGCTACACATTGGACCTTCCCCCTTAAAAATAAATTTAATATCGTGTGAGCCAATGGCCCACATATCAGATATTAAACTGATAAGAACAGATACTACACTTGATCTTAGCCAAAAGGCCGAGAAAGGTATGCTTAATCACGTTCAAGCCTGCTTAATTTATGGCTCCTTTCTCCGATGTTTGTTTACTCCACCAACGATGTGGGACATAAGAAACAACCTTTGCTGAACACTTCAGTTTTGCACTACTTCTTCTTTTCTCTTCTTTGGGACATAATATGGAAGCAGCAACGTTTGCATTGCGGGCCATTCTTTGGGAGCCGGCTTGTCTCTGCAAGTCGGAAAAGCATTAGCCAAAGAAGGAATCCACGTGGAAGCGCATTTGTTCAATCCACCCTCAGTTTCATCAGCCATGAGTTTACGTAACATTGGGGAAAAATCCTCGTTAGTTTGGAAGAGGCTCAAGTCAATGATTACTTCAACCACTGAAACAAACGAAGAGGAAGCTAAATTCTTACTCTACGATCGAAGCAACGGATGCCCCACTTATACATAAACAATAGCAACTACATTCGTTGCTATTATACTGATCCAGACTGAACTGATAACAAAATTGCTGACAAAGAAGATGCCGACAAATGGACTGGTTCCCACGAAACTCTTCATGCTGTCTAACGCCAAACAGAAGTTTCTCGAGGCTCACGGTCTGGAACAATGATGGTCTGATGGGTTGGAATTGCAAATGGCACTTAGTAACAGTAAGCTGATTAGCAGACAGTTGAAGTCCTTGTATACACATAAGAGTTGACAATTTCTCCATTCGGATATAAATTTATAAACGATTTATAAATTCAGTCAAAGTCAAACATCAATTTCACAACAGATTCATAACTATTGCATTATTATCTTGAGGTCCAGTATCCTTCCTCTTACTACTCCTATTTATAAATAATTTAAAATTTTCAACCTTAATATTCTCTCCCACCTAAATAACTGCGGAAAATTTTCTAAATCAGGATCATGCTTTCATTTAATAATTTAAGTTTTAAATTAGTCAATTCAGTAAAATGTCATAGGAGACTGTTCAAATTTTATTGTCACTATTTATGAGAATTTTGCATTTTTATTTTCTGATCAAAGATTCGACGAATATCAATTTTCATACATACGTTAAAGTTAGAATCTCATACGCTATACGATAAAAACATTAATTAAGATATAAAGACTTAAACTATTTCTCCGATTAAAAGTTGAGTTATAATATAGAACCTCATATCTTAAAAAAATCATTTTCCACCGCTAAAATCAGTAGTAAAATTTTTTCCATCACAAAATCTTAAAAACGTTTTAAAAATTACTCACGTAAAATTAATGAAGTTTAATATCAAGAAATAATATCCAAAACATTATACAGAGGTAACTAAAGAGGAGATTATAGTTTTCTCAAATTGTACAGAAATGTACATCATTCTAAACCTATACACAACATAGCCAATGATTTTTACTAAAAAATGTATCATATCAAGCCAGAGAACTCGGAATCAAAGACGCGAACCTCTTGCTGAATCATTGCATAGCATGGATCATCAGTAGTGTAATTAGAAATTTGATCCATCTCAAATAGCAGTGATTCTATATCCCCATACCGTGATGAAAAATCGATATTCTGAGAATTTTCTAATAAATAATTCATAGGTTCTGTCGGCCGGTATTGTAGATCTGGACTTTCTGATGGTGAACTAAAACATGTTGATGAATGAAATGAAAAGTCGAGGCTATTTTCTTGATATGCACGATCCTCTATATCTATAATTGTCCTAACTTCCTCTATGGGAGGCGGAGATGAGACCATGACCGGAGAATTTCCATTTCCAGTGAGTTCTTGAACAAGATTCTTGAAATTTGAAGAATCTATGATGTAAACTTTGGGACGTAAGTTCTTGATCAAATTGTTGATGGGATGATGTTGTTTCTTGTCGTTCTTCGATATTTTCATGGAAGATTGAATCGATTTCTTCCCCATCTTATAAGGAAGAATAGGGCAATTTTGGTTACTATTTGGCCTTGTTGCCTATATCTGAGGATACTAAGAGGTATTAATATATATATATACGAGGAGGTTTTTACAATTCAAGGTGGAAGACAGGATACTTTACTTTATTCTATTTCTACACAAGGTGTGAAAATTACAGTATATACCCACCAGTCGTGTTCGTTACGAATGTAAAACGCATAAAGAATATGCTGAGTTTTGAAATTGCATGGACGTGGTTGGTTTACTTGATGAGGTTGAGTTAAGGGAAAAATGACATAAAAAAACTAATAAAATGATTTTGTAAACAACAGCGAAGGCACGTAGCTAACTATTCACCAGTTTGTCTTCATCTTGACAACCTAGTTACACATCAAATTTCAGACAAGGAGACAGAGAAGGAGATAGAAAAGAAAGAATTTTCAAAAGGACAAATCAAGGACTAATAAGAAACAAAAACACAAAAGGATGCCCTAATCTTTTAACAATAATAAGAAAGTATGTTTAATTTACTAACAATGTAAGGTTTCGAGTCTCCGACCAAATAAAATATATGAATATAGGTTCTCACATAATGGAAACTATCAATTTTGATATTAAAGCTGCATAAAATTTTCACGTGACTTAAAATTGGAGAGTAAATTATGCTTAATATCATCTATCTTTCTGTCACATAAAAGATGTATTCATTTTAACGACATTTTTCACTGTTTATGAATCAATGTTTACATAGTTAAATTGCTTCAGGATTCAAAATTTCACTTTTAAAGATTAGAAATCCAAATTAAATACCATCTGAGAGGTGTGATCGTCTAGCATATCTACGTTGTTCACTGCTTTTGCCAAACATGTCCTTTCAATCGCATAGGCTGTTGTCCTACAAACACATGGATTGACTATCGACTATATGCAGTTTGGTCTCTATCTTTAATTCTCTGGTCAGCTCAAGTTTGTTGTAATTGCAATTCAAATCCTTGATCTTTCAATTCATACCAAGTTGGTCCTCATGTTCAAATTAAGCACAAAATTCGTCCTTTTTGCTCAAATTTTTTTCCCCCTCCAAAATCTCATCCAACATCGAGTTTTACCTTAATACGAGATTAAGCAATGACACCCTAAAAGTACTCCCAATATTCATGTTTAACAGCGTAGATAGTGCATTAATGATAAAATCCACATATCAAGAGATTTAAAAGTCAAACTCTAATTTCCACTTTAATTTCCACATTTTAACCCCAACAAATGATGTACTTTGTGATGGATTTTCTGAGGTTAATTTTCATTATCTGTAGAAGTAATTGATGTCGACGGATGAATTTTTTCTTCGCTTGGATTCTCAATCGAAAATCCTATAAGTTATGAAATGAACTATTTAATTATGCATCTATGGAATAAAGACTTATAAATAAAGTTTATCCTGCATTTTGGAGTTCCATACAATGGGTGAACGATTGACCAAATCTTGAACTTAAGTTTGACACATCTCAAAAAAAGGTGCCTTGACCTTTTGATGAAATTGTTAAGAAGAACAAAATGAAACAAGGCATCACTTTCTAATTTTTATTATTTCTTGATGGTGGTTCATTGCATACAGTATTTTTCAATTTTATTTTTAACCTATTACATTTTGCCTAATGATACCCAAAAAAATAAATTTTCTACAAAACAAAAAAAGATAATTATATTCATATATGATTTTTCGTATGTTACACTGCATTTTCATTGTATTGAAGCTCATCAACCTTCGCTATTACCATGCACAAACTTATGTCCTCAATATTTTTTTCTTTCTTATCATTAAGCTTTTGATTGATTATCACATCTTGTCCCTCATAACAATTTCCGTTCAAAATAATTGCATCAAATGAATAAAAATCCTCATTTTTAATTAAGAAAAATAAAAAAGGCAAATACAAAAAATCCTCATACAATTTTGGCATCTTAAACAAAATCTTTAATGAATAATATTCATGAATAATACTAAAAAGAATTTAAGAAAAATTACAACGTCATACACCCTATGTTTGGTATACTTACATATTGCATACAGTATTTTTCAAATTTATTTTTCACCTATTACATTTTGCCTAATGATACCAAAAAAATAACTTTTCTGAAAAAAAAAAATAATTATTATTATATTCATATATGATTTTTCGTATGTTACGCCACATTTTAATTGCATTGAAACTCATCAACCTACACACTAGGAATTAAGTGATTTACTACCACCATCGCCTTTCATCACCACCGGCAACCACCGTTACCAACACAACTATCACACCATACACCCACAACACCATTTCTTTCCGACACCAAGTTTGATCTCACCACCATCACCTATGTAAAGACCAATGAAATGTTATCTTGAATGTGCTAACCATTTCATTTAAAAATTTGAACGATTAGGATATAAAGATATCAGTATCAAGTATTCTTAGTTTTCAACACCCTCATATCAAGTATTCTTAGTTTTCAACACCCTCACATCTAGACCGAATAAATTTTTTTATCAAAAGTACACAATTGTAATAAATGAATGACCATGAGAATTAAACCAATGGCATTTACCAACTATGATATCCTTTCGAACTATTTCATCTAAAAACTTAATCCATCAACGAAAATATGCTTTAGCCTTGAACAACACGAATAGAAACTCTTACTTTAACATCTCAAATAAATAAATAAATAATAAAAGTGGTACACTTTAAGAATTCAACTCTTTTTACAGATTACAATTACTTGTTTCTTCTCAGGCTCAAACCAGATGATAACAAAAGATCACAAAATTCATTAGAAAACAAAAAAGAAAAAGAAAAATACAATTGATTATATATGTAAGAATAAAGACTAATTAACAAAGTGGGTAGAATTTGATAAAAAAATTCGAAAAATCCAATAAAATTAGAAATGAAAACCACAGCAGAGGTAGAAGAAGCACAAAGTAGAAACAAGAACAATGGCCTCTACCACATATACAATCTTGAAAATAACATCATCAACTAGCCATATCTGAAAGCTAATACCCTTCCATTTCATTGAAGAGGAGAATCTCCATGGCAGCCAGCCTCTGCTCAGTTTCTTAATTGACCAAATCCTCTTCATATCTCTCTCTCTCTCTCTCTCTCTGCTAGTTTTCAGAGGGTGACTGTATTTTATATATGCTGCACAATGCTATCACTTGTGAAAAAGGGTATTGCTGGCCCAAGCTCGAGATTTTGGTACACAGTGAATAAGATTGGACAGTATTATAAATAAGATTGGAGATTTTCTTTTTCATAATTAACAACAGTCTGATTATCATCTTTCATCTTTCCTACCGTTAGTGCTTAAATTGTAGTAAAGATTCTCAACGAGCCAACGGCTAGTGGCGGGACTATTTAATTATTGATAATAATTAGTTGTCTTAATTAAAAAGTTGTGATTGGGGGAGAAAGTCGGTGCACCACTGGCTCATTCACACAAGAAAATTGATTTTTTTTTTAAATATCTTTTAGCCATGGTCTGAATTTGCTATGGCTAAATTTTTTAAAGTTAGATGCTACAATGATAAAAAAAAAATATTAACTAACATATAAAGAAATAATATAAAAAAACATAAAAGTGATTATTCGGCAAATTGTTATCAAACGACCTGCTCGGGCAATGATGTTAAATCATTATACTCAGTTGGTATTGACCAAATGATTGAAGTAAAATATTGACCTTCAAATGGAACAACCAGAACGTGTAACAAGCGTGAGCAATTGGAAGTAGTCTAATTCTTTTAAAGTTGCTCGTGGCTCGACCCCTAACTTCTTGGACGACTTTTATACTTAGCTCGATTATTAACTACCTATTGATCTTTATTGGGCTTAGCCCATTACTTAACCTAAAACTACCCTAACTAATGTATAGGAAAAAAATTGAGGAAATTATATAAAACCAAAAATTTTAAGTTAACATTTCAAAAGTCAGATATAAAGTTTATTTTTACAAAAATTAGAACATAATTAAACATTTAAATATTAATAATAATATTTTAAAACTAAATTAGTCTATATACCCACCCCTATCTACCCAAACCCTAATTTTATTCTCTCTCTCTCTCTCTTTTTCTCTGGACATCTTTCTTCCCCCTCTCTCTCTTCTATGGCGCCGGCGTGACTGCCACATACACCACAGCGACATGAGCGGCGGCGTAATCCCGTGTCAGAAGATCTGAGAGGGGCGGCTGGTTTTCAACAATGACGATGGTGAATCTTCTTGGGGGTATGGTGGTGGTGTTGATGTTGTTTGTGGTAGTGGTAGTGGTAGTGATGGTGATGGTTTGGGATAGTTTTGGTATTGATGGGGGGTTTTTGTTGGTTGTGCAAGTAGATGTGTGGTGGTGATGTTAGATCTGGCGGCGATGAGCGTGTCGATGAATTGTTGAGGTTTTTGTTTGTGGTGGAAGTGGAGGTCGTAGTGGCGGTAGACGATGGTGATGGTGGTGGCGGTTCTCTCATCTCCCATCCATTCTCTTTTCACTATCGTCTCCATACTCTTAAATCAAAATCGTCGCCACTGCAGCAACCCGATTGATGTGACGGCGGTGGAGACAATACCCAAACCCTAATTTTATTCTCTCTCTCTCTCTCTCTCTCTCTCTCTTTTTCTCTGGACATCTTTCTTCCCTCTCTCTCTCTTCTATGGCGTCGACGTGACTGCCACATACACCACAGCGACATGAGCGGCGGCGTAATCCCGTGTCAGAAGATCTGAGAGGGGCGGCTGGTTTTCAACAATGACGATGGTGAATCTGCTTGGGGGTATGGTGGTGGTGTTGATGTTGTTTGTGGTAGTGGTAGTGGTAGTGATGGTGATGGTTTGGGATAGTTTTGGTATTGATGGGGGTTTTTGTTGGTTGTGCAAGTAGATGTGTGGTGGTGATGTTAGATTTGGCGGCGATGAGCGTGTCGATGAATTGTTGAGGTTTTTGTTTGTGGTGGAAGTGGAGGTCGTGGTGGCGGTAGACGATGGTGATGGTGGGGGCGGTTCTCTCATCTCCCATCCATTCTCTTTTCACTATCGTCTCCATACTCTTAAATCAAAATCGTCGCCACTGCAGCAACCCGCTTGATGTGACGGCGGTGGAGACAACGACGACTGTGACGTGATCGCGGTTGTGGGGTGTTGGGCGGTTTTGGATCTGTTTTGTTGGTGTGGGCAGTGCTGGTGAGGTGGTTTTGATTATGGCTGTGGATCTGGAAGCAACGATGAGCAGTGGTTGGTCACGTGATGGCGGTGGAACTAGGGAGTTAGGTATTGTTACCGTGATGGTTTCTTGTTAATAGGTCTGCGAAGATGTGTAGGTTGGATATGGTAGTTGTGGTGGTGGCTGAAAATGGTAATGGTGGTGGTCTTGATGGTGACGACGACTGTGAGGTGATGGCGGTTGTGGAGTGTTGTCGGTTTTGGATCTAATTTGTTGTTGGTGGCTGTGGTGGTGGCTGTGGCTTGTGACTGTCACAACTTATCAAATTCAAGACGATTTTGTTGTTGGGAGGTGGTGTTGGTAGTTTTGATAATGGTGGTTTAGGCTGCTGCAATGGTGTTGTGGCAGTCACAAGTGATTTGGTTAATTGTGACCAATAAATTGGTTGGTGTGTAATCAATAAATAATATGTGACCAATGAAACAGATAAATTGTGACCAATACATACTGTGTGACCTAAAAATTTATTAATTTGTGACTAATAAATTTGATAAATTGTGACCTAAATATAAATTGTGATCAATTAATTTGATATTTTGTGACCGTAAAAAAATTGTGAAATACAAAATTTGTAATTTGTAACCAATAAATAATATGTGACTTATTAATTTGATAGATTTGTGATCGATGAATAAATTGTGACGTATAAATTTTTGATTTGTGACCGATGAACAAATTGTAACCTATAAATTTTTTGAATTGCGAACGTAAAATAATTTGTGACATATGAAAATTGTAATCTGTGACCAATTAATAATATGTAACCAATTAAATAGAATTTGTGACTAAATTATATGAAATTGTGACATTAATATATTTAATTAATAAAATATATGTTTAATTAATTAATTTGGTGAAACTTAACCTTTTAGTTATGAAATTTTTCCTAAGTAAATTTGGAACAGTATGACC